>APFE031653225.1:0-17631 GCA_000404065.3 Pinus taeda
ATCTAAATATCATCCGATTCTGATAAGTATTCATGGAGATATGAATTTATTTGTGTTATTGGACAAATCGTCAAGGTTGGCTAGCAACCAAATAAACCCCACAAGTGCTCAATGTTTTAGTATAAAAGGAGATGACTTGAGAGTCATTTCTTACACTCACTTCACTCATGATCTCTCTCCACTTGTTTTGGGTTTGGTGGCTAGAGAGATCTAGAGGGAGAAGCCCTAGATGCTGAACCTAAGATGCCCTAGTCGCAGTCTTATGAGGAGATCATCTTGCAAGTAAGAGATCTATACGTTGCCATAGAGGAGACTAATTCGTTGCCCTAATGAGATCTAGACGTGGTCACGGAGCATCATGGAAGAGTCTTATACACAACCCTAATCACGGTCATGCAAGAAGACAATCTGGCCGTAGTCAAGAAAGGGTTCTATACGCAACAAATCAACGTGCCCTAGACACAATTGAAGGGAGGAACACCTAGCTGCATCTGAAGGGGATCTAGTCATGCCCTAGCCACAGCAAAAGAAGGTCTAATGCAACCATATATCTGTAGTTGAAGAAAGGCTCCTATATGCTATATAGAGGAGGCCTATCCAAGATCTCAAGAAGACCTAGACACTATCATATCAAGCCCTAGCCGTAGCTTTAAAGCTAGTCCTAGCCGCAGATTAGAGGAGACCTATATGTTGTCATAAGGAGGCTAAAGAAGAGTTCTGGCTGCAGTTATATAGAGGCTCATATTCCACAATTAAGGAAGGCCTAAATCTGCAGACAAAAGGGAACTGTTAAGTTTAGGTATGTTCTATGCAAGAGCAATTTATTTAAATTTTCATAGTTGGCAATCACATCAGCATTAGGATAAACTGCAGATAGAACATAAATATAAATCGCAGAAGACAAGCCAAGACAAGAGGACACAAGATATGGCGCGAGCCAGGGACAAACCCCACAATGTGTGGGGAAACCCTTTGATCAAATCTTCTTTTATCTTCAAAGTTCAGCAGAGAAAGAGAGAGAGAGTACATTTACAACAGAAGTCAATACTTTGACTTATCTAGATCTAGCATAGATCATTTCGTATCATGATGAGATCAGTTGAAGACATTCTGCTTCAACTGATTCTCAAGGTGACTCCTTCACCTATCATCGTTCTGCATCTCGTCCATTTGCTGCCCCTGATGGTGTTGCACCATCATGCTGTCTCATGATCTCATAAATCACGCTACCCATATATCATTGTGTTCCCCATCATGTATGATCATGCTGTCCATGCATTGTGTTGTTCATTACTGCTACAGGTATGCCACCAATGTATCACTGTTGTACTACTGCATCACTGATATTTCCAGTACAGCTACCATCATTAATAACATTATTGCTGCACCATGACTGTCCCTTGTACCATGCTGCTATGCCAAGCCACCAATTTGGCTCCCACAAACTGCCCAACAATCTGATTCAAACTGACTCAAAGAATGGATCCAACACACATCACAACTGCTGCTCCAAGTCTGAGTTACTGCTGTAATGTCTGTGACTGGTTAGGGCATATTTGCCTGCTGTAATAACTCTTGATCAGCCATCAAAACAACCCTCCTTGACTGCGGCCTATTCTTGAAGAGGTGCTGGCACCCTTGGCTGCTGTCCTGGGCATAGATAGCCCCTAAACAGCTCCACGCTGCCCTCCAAAGAGAGTTAGGACCTGCAGCCTACCTACAGCATCATACGCTGTCCTTCCTTGCAGCCAAGACACCTCTACGCAGGCTGAACTGGCCTCTCCTTGCTTCTGGCCTTTAGGGAGTTGTCTCGGCCTCCCCTCACAGCAATTGGGCCCTCAAACATACCCTAGAAACAGCCCTAAAACACCACGCTGTTCTGTCCCTCTTTGCTGGTTAGGGCATCCTTAAAACAGTGAGTTAGGGAGCCTCTTTACTGCGGTTAGGGTCACCCTTGGGACAGCGTATAGATGAGGGAAGTCTTCCTTGATAGCGTAGAGCGTTAGGGCATAACATGACCGCGTCTTCCTTGCTAGGGCATCATCTAGGACTGCGTTTAGACTTCAAGCTTTAGGCTCCTTCCTTACTGCGTGTAGGGCTTCCTCCTCTTAGACTTCTTGTTTAGGGCTTCACTTGAAGGCCAGCGTTTAACCCTTGGTGTCTCTCTCCTACACCAAAAACCCAAGATGTGGAGAGGAGGAGATCACACCAAGAATGTGTGTTCAAATGACTTCAAATCCTCACCAATTTATACTAAAACGTAGATGATGAGTAGACACGTCTATTGGGCTTCTTAGCCTACTCAAGTTGCTGGTCAGCTTGATAATAATTATATAAACAAAATAAATTTATATCTCCATAAATACTTATCGGAATCGGATGATCTTTGGATCAATCCTACACCTCTCGACGAGAGGGATCCAATAAAAATATCAGCTGCCATAAATAAGCCAACCCACATGGAGTTTGGCCCTAGTTTCCAATTTAACAAAACACTTTCCAAGTAACCTTGAAAGCAACACTTTGAAGATACAATGAGTCAATAGATGTAATCAAACACCTAATTAGCAAACCCTTTAGCTACTTATAAGGAAAGCATATAGATTGGCTTCTTTTCCATTCGATCCTTTTCATATATTATCGCTTTTGGCAATTACCTTTGGGCCTCTTTCTCTCAAATGTTGAGTTTGAAGATACAATGAGTCAATAGATGTAATCAAACACCTAATTAGCAAACCCTTTAGCTACTCATAAGGAATGCATATAGATTGGCTTCTTTTCCATTTGATCCTTTTCATATATTATCGCTTTTGGCAATTACCTTTGGGCTTCTTTCTCTCAAATGTTGAGTTTCCTCCTCATAGATCTCAGTCTCCTTTTTCTGGTTGCTGGATTTCTTTATCAAACAGTTGGGGATCCTTCTCACTTTATATTGGTTTTTTTCACATTTATGTATCTGCAAATTCATGTGCATAACAGTAAAGATGCAGCAAGTTTTCTAATTTCGCATCTATTCTTTGCTAGATATTGGAAAATAGTTTAACCCTACATTTATGGAAATGAAATCAAGACTCCAAGAGAATTCTCCAAATTAGGATAAGAAAAAATATCTAATATCGCACCAAGATTTCTTCAACATTACATTAAAGGGAGGGTTCTAAAATATACTGACAGAAAGGCTAAGTATATAAATATGTTGAGCTAGTCACAAAAACTTATAGCTGATTGTGTGCATTATAAGTGACATTATTAAAATTATAGAGAAAGAATACTTCTTAGAATATAACAACCAAGCACTCAAAGGCCAAGAATGCTTCAAATGCAGTCACTCAACTATAGAAAATTAAGGGATTTTACCAAAATAACATGATAACACAAAAATTACTGACATGCTGTTTAGTGGATTTTAGGAAAGGATTTCAACCTACAAAATATTCATCCATGGATTACTCACATCTACAAACTAATCATTCATGATTAGAATATGCTGGGATTGCATATTCAAGTGTATGACCCAGACAAAACTCCATTTCAAATTCCAGTAATACAAGACAAAACACATAAAAATATCAACATCAAATGGAGAAATGATCTCATTTTGGTACCAGTTCTACTTGTTTCAAGACTGTCACTTTCACCATGGTTCCGCCGATTCGATAACCCTTTACCAAGATTTGTTCCAGAAGCACCATCCTCAACAACAGGTCCTGGCCTAAGTCGTGCAGAAATTCGATTATACCCATCCATGTCACCTGCTTAAGAATGTTTTTTCACCTTAGTGATATTACCAATTATATTGCATAATCAGAAGTTCCAATGGTGAACAAAAAAAGCTAGCTTCAACTGAAAAAAAGCCAAATTCAACTTCTTATGCAAGATAGAACACATTTGTCATTTCAACACAACAAATTATAGCCAAGTGAAACCTCTTATGCAGGATATAATAATGCATTTCCCCCATTTGGGCACCAAAATCTATGCATATATATCTCGAAAACTTTACAATGTATGAAATTGAAAGATACATATGGAGAGTCGAGACATTGGTTATGGTTTACAATGTTGTCAGTTGTCACACTTTAGTGCAATAGATCTTTTTTTATTACCTTGAACTTCCTCACTGTACAGATATTTTCTAGTTCTAAGTCGTTTACAAATTATAAGCCAAAGACATCTGAAGTAGATTACATCAATCTTTCAAAACTTGGAAAAAAATTGGCAGGGGTCATCAACTCAATAGGAAAACTCAGAAAGAAAGCATTAAAAATGAAAATATATTCATTTTTTCATTTATTTTTTAAATTTGTTGAGAACAATAAAAATGCCAGTCTGTCACTTCAAAACAAGCAGGAAGATCATCTCCCTCAAATCACACTCAAAAGCATTCAGGAACATCCTTTCTCAAAATCACATAAACAACAATAAGAAATGAGAAACCACATGGAGAAATTTGCCTAGATGGACGGGTGTTGAGAAATGTAACTAGTTTCGGTCTTCATAATTGTTGTACTCATTTCAATATATATCCTATGAAACAAACAAGAAAATAAAATAAAAAGTTATTAATATTAAAGCATGGGTTTCATGTTCATTATTGATGTCTTCTAGGTAAAAGAATGTTCTTCTTGCTTCTAGCATTTGTTAGGTTTTAGACTCTTAGGATTTATTGTCATGAGTCAAATGAGTCAACATCATGTTTACAAACTATAATTGTAAAAGGAATTATTTTTTAGCCTAGAAAGTCTTGGAAACTCCAAAAGTACAAGTTAGCCCTGGCAGAATCAAGTTGGCCTAAACGAGGGAATTCGACCCCTTGAGAAAGCTATATAAAGGAGCAGTTCGACCTCATTTGGGACTCACTCACTCAACAAGTTAGATCTGTCAAGAAAGAGTTTGATTTGTAGTTGGGAAGTTGGAAGGAGAGTGAAAGTCTAAGAGAAGAAAGAAGGACGAAATATCTTGGTTTTGGGCTCTATCTCTCTCACACATGTGAAGTTCTAGGCTTTTTGGTATTACAGAAGGAGGTCAAAACTGCAAGTCTAAGTTGCGGTAGGACAAAGTGCAAAATCTTGTAGCTATAAGGGAGAAAACCTTATATTGACCCTGTTAACCTTGGGAGAGTTGTCTTGCTCTAGGAAGGTCTCAGGAGGAGGCTCAACTAGGGTTTCCAAAGAATCTACAAGGCCAAAATTGTAGAGTCAAAATTGCAGGACAAGTTGCAGTATTGAATTTGGCATGTGGAAGTTGCAATATTGAAGTTGGTTGGCGCAGAATCAAGGAAGGACTTGAGGAAGGGCTGACTTCATATTGTTACCACTCAAATTCGCAGGGATCCTAGGAGGGGATCCTAAAAGGGTAACTACTAGTTCAAGGGCAACAATGGAGCGATAGCCCATTGTCTCCTCAGCGAAGGCTCCCTGCTCTTTATGGACTTTCACCAGTGAGAGGAGACTCAGTGTGGAGGGAACCACTAGATTGATGAATCAATGAAGAGATAAAGAGTGATCCCTAAGGCCTATTCACAAGGGAGACTCAATTGCATGGTTTACTTGCTTGAGAAGCAAGGTGTAAGGCTCTCTAAGAAGGGCCAAGGGGATCTCAAGGGCTAGGTTTCGCAAATAAGACTTGTAAAGGAGGGACCTAGTCCTAAAAACCCTTGTGAAAACTTGGTTTTCAAATGGTCTTTGTGAAATTATCTTCAGTAAGTTGTAGGACCACAACAGAACAAGTGGATCCAGAAATAGGTGAAGGGGGTGGAGTTGATCAATCAAGGGTTTTTTTGACCTAATTGAGGGAAAGGGGATCAAAGGGGAAATTTTCACTAATTTTCATGCAATAATCTCAATCAGGTCACTAGCCAAGGGAAACCAAGGGCAAGAATCGATCTCAGAGCTAGGACTTGGAATATCTCAAGACCCCACCATCAGAATTGCTTCAAATTTGGAGGCTTCTAGGAGACACAATAGTGCAATAGAGGGCAAGAGATCGAATTTTTTGAGTGGGTGAATCATGAGAAATTTGATGCCCTGGGTCACCTATTGGGGCTATGCCTAGAAAGGAAGGGAGAATGTGAAAAAGATATGCTTTAGAGTGATCATCAGTGGAGGATCAGTGCCTAATCCTTTGGGAGAAATGGAGTCAAGGATATTTCAATGCTTGGAATGGATTCATTTAGTCAAAGAGGCCTCTAGAACAATTTCGCATGGCATTAGGGCATGAGACAATTGCTTCAAGGTCTTTACACTTCGATTTGCAATATATGATGACTTATTAAGATAAAATTTCAACAAAATATCTCTAGGAATATTCACTCATTCATACATGGCTCATGACATGATGCAACGATATAAAAAGACAAATTTCCACAATTTTACATAAGAAAAGCAGTAAATTTCAGCCTAGTAAGCAAAAATCCCCAACAACATGCATGTGACATAAGAAAGTAACAAAAATAGCATTAAAAGAGTACTTACATGTAAGAGAGAGTATATCTAATCATCATTATATGCCAATAGTGAAGCTCTAAGACAAAAAAATGAAGAGATCCAAACATCAAAATTATCCATTCATCCAACTTCGTCTTCCAAGAAGGATAGAATCTCACAAGAGAAAGATCCAATCCAAGTGATGACGATCAAAATGAATCAACTCACTTCTATTTATACACTCTCTAATGAATTCAATTTAGCTAATTAGGCCTAATTTAGCCCCTAAAATAAAATAATGTGCATAATAACAAAACTTTTGGTGACAAGCCCACCAAATAGCTCAATAATGTAAAGATAAGTTTTTCATGAGAGTCGAATGATCAACAAAGTAAGTCGTTGGGCCTTTGAGGATGCCTAATGAAGTCCAAGGGGTGCCATGATGTAGAAATGGACTCCAATCAAGAACCTATGGTGCTCCCAAGTGGGTGTGGGGGCACAAGGACATCCTCATGGATCTCCAAATGGATCAAATATGCATGTAGACCATCTGTAAGAGCTGGAGTAATGACATAAGCCCTCCCTCTGCAACGGGAGGCATCCTGGAACATCTGCCAAGTGTATGGTTCAACTGTAGAGTCGGTTGGGCATGGTGGACCAGGTGCATCATACTCATCCAACAAGTGGAACACAAGCAATCAATGAACGTTGTTGGGGATCCATAAAGTAAGATTTTCTATGGTTGAGGCCCACGGCTCTAAATGCTCACCCTACAAGTGCTAATGTGGCCCTTTGGAGGGCTAGGACCCTGTATAGGGAGACCAAAACCCAAATGAAGACCCACCTACAATCTTGCATAAGATCCAATGCATCCCCTTTCCCTCCAATACAACAAATCATTAGAATAATCAAGTAATAATGCTTACAAGTCATGGGATCAATGGGGCACTTCATGGTGGCATGCCCTTCTATAGTGGGCTTTGGCATGTACAAGTGTCTCCAAGCTCAATAAGGGGTTAACCAAGGACTCTATTAGGTGGTTGCAACCTCTAAAGGGGGTGACATGTCCATGGTACATCATTTAAGAGGCAGGTGGAAAATGATATAATAATGGAATGGAGTGGGGATCAAGGGAATCATTTAGACCACATGTCAAGGTGCAAGGGTAGCTATAATAAGAGAAGCCCACACCTGGGTATATGAGTGTAGGAGGGAGCAAATCGTGGTACATGAGTTACCCCGACCTTTGTTTTTCCACCCTTCTTCATATGTCTTTTACCTTTGATTGATTTTTCTTCGTAACTACTCAGGGCTCCAGGAGATGGAGAGCATGATGTGTAATATGTAGCAGTGGATACCCCCTTAAGGTGAGGCAGTTCATCTCCCAACAGGGGTTGGGACAATCATGTGTTCCTTAATGATGGAGGGGGCTCATCAAGAAACCATTGTGATGGCCATAGATAAGAGGTAGAGCTCATGTTTGCCTTTTGCCCACGTGCTAAAATTGTATGTCCCAGCCATCTTTTGGATTTTTTGGTATATTTCTTGTTGAGAGTGGCCAAATTATGCTTTTTATTTTCCTTCTCACTGCATCAACCACCAGGGCATCGTTCCAGGCCCAACCCAAGGTGTGGACAAGGCGAGGCGGAGGCTAACACTATGTGGACCCAATGGACACATGTGGACTCGGATGGGAAAAGAGATTAATGAAGCTAAAATGAGTGGTAGGGGAGAAATGTCGATAGTATCGGGAAGTTGGACCACGAAACCAAAATCGGGATTTCCCGTGTAGTGCCATCCTTAAAGCTAATGGCCAGTAGAGCAGATCCCACAAGACTAGGATACAAGGATAACTATGAAATAGGGCAATGGATACAAGAATACAAGCCTAACCCACTCTTTCTGCTGAATCCCCCCACCAATTGATGCCCAAAAGTGTTCATGGCAAGGAAAAATATTCAACTATACGAACAAAAAGCCATACCTTCGGGGTCAGAAGGTCCACCTTCAAACATACATTCATAACAAATGGGCGAGAGACCACATGGTTGGCTCAAGTAGCAGACAAAAGGTCACATCAAGCTATATGGGGGCTGCAAGGGGCTATTGGCTGCCAACTGAGGACCATCTAGGAGAAAACAATCCTCCCATATACTACCCACAGGTGGTGGGTGGTACTAGGAGAAGGACTCGGTCTAGGGTTTGGGTCTTTTTATCTCATTTGAAATAGATTCTAAGAAGAGGAGCTTTTGGGTTTTCCCCTTGGAGGGGTTTTTCCCTGGCTGAGAACCTAATATATGTGTCCTCTATTGTTGTTGTTATTGTTCTTGATATTGTTTGATGAAAAGATCTAACCAAAGAACACAAAGAAGATAAATAAGATTCACAAGCAAATATCAAGGTTAAGGAAAATAAGATTAATAGTTGCCACTATCAATTTTCCAACATGGTTTCAGAGCTAAAGTGAACAAGGAAGGAAGCTGGAAGGACACTAGGAGTTACTTGACAAAAGGTAAGTGAAAAGGAAACGCTCAAAAAAAGACTGAAGAAGAAGATTTTGAGAAGGCATGAAGACTCATTGAAAACTTGAAGGAGGTTTTCTACAAGGAAATCAAATCTACATCAAGCTCACATCTAAGGAAAACTTGAAAGGAATACTTCCAAAAGATTGATCTCTCTCTAGAAAAAGATCTATTTGGAAGGCATCTTTGAAGAAGACATCAAGGATCTTGGAAGTTCTTGTTGGAAGAATTCTAGGAGATATCTTTCAAAGACATTGTTGAAGACTCTCCAAGTATCTTGAAGGAATCAAAGAAGGTTGAAGACATCATCAAGGAGAATCTTGATCTCAAGTAAGTAACATATTATTACATCATGCTTGAATCCTCAAGTCATATGGGTTCTTTCTGCAAGGAGAGCAACAAGCTCATTGAGGCATCAAACTATCTAGCATGGAAGAAAAGAATTGACTTGATACTCACAGAATAAGAAGTAATAGAATATGTTACTGGGGAAATTACATACCCTGAGAAAGATATTAGACAAGAACTAGCAAAGTACAAGAAGGGGGAAGTAAGAGCTCAAAGGACCATAGTTGAATCAATTAAGGATTCTCTTGTTCCATTCATTGCAAATTTGAAGACTTTCAAGGCCATGTATGACAAGCTAGTGAATTTGTATTTGGCATAGTTGCAGGAATCGCCCCCCCCCCCTCGGATCCTAAGCCGGAATCGCGACTCGAGGCGAATCGTCCCAGAATCCATAGGCGAAGCGCGCTTCCAAAATTGAGGTGGCGCGATTCCGGCTTTTAAGTGCACTTCCTGCCATTTTAGGTGGCATTGCCCCGGAATCGCGCTTCCGAATCGCGCAACCTGGACGCAACCTGGGCGCAACCTGGACGCAACCTGGGCGCAACCCGCGAGGCAGCAAAATAAACATAATTTCTTTTTAATTTCTTTTAAAATTTAACTTAACTAAGCATGAGGGGGTGGGTTAGGTGACTTTAGGTGCTTTGAAAGATAAAAGCCCCATTCTCTCTCATTTTCTCACTGAGTTTATGAAGAGTGGAGAGAGAAGAGAGAGAAGAGAAGAGAAGAAGGACAAGGGAGAACAGGAGGAGACTTGGGGAGTGAAGAAGGAAGGAGCTAGGAGAAGGAGGAGGAGCTTGCTATTCACAATCTACTACTTTTTGTCTAGATTATCATTAGACTTGTAGACTGTGAATTTGAAATTTGAACCTTTTTGGCTTGGCCGGTGCACAAGTGACATATTTTGTAACATTTTATTTTGAAATTTGGAATGACAAATGTTGACAGTTTGCTCACTTGCTAGATAAATCAAAATATGCTCTATGTTTTATGTTTTAATATGCTAAATTTTTATGTTATATATGCTTAAAAAATTTGATGTAATGTTTGTAAATAACTAGAATATAGATGATTGTTGTCATCTAGTAACTACAATGGAATCAATGGATGCCATATCATCTTGTTTATGCAAAAATTGCAGTTTTCATGTCTTCACATTAATTTGGTATTTGGGATGTTTGTTTTGAGTATAAATGCAAAAAAATATAAATATATATATATATATAGCAGACGCTTCCGTGGACGCTTCGCTTCCTAGACTTTTGGAAAATGACGCTTCCGCGCTCCACGCTTCCGCTTCGCGCTTCCGCTTCACTCCCGCTTCGTGCAACATTGGTATTTGGTAAGTACAATAGGACAAAAGATGTCGTTGGGGAACAAGTTGTACAGAATGAAGAAATCAAAGGATGAGGATGTGGCATCCTTTCCCATGAGAGTCTCTCAACTAAGAGACCATCTGCAAGGACTTGGGGAACCAATTACTGATTCGAAAGTAATCATTTGTGTACTTAATGCATTGCCACCAGAATGGAGCAACTTTGCAACAAGCATCTACTCCAAGAAGGATTCAACTCCCTTTGATGAGTTGTGGACGCAGTACATATTGGAACAATCAAGAATCAAGGTCAAGGATGATATTGTGAAAATTCCTTAAACCCGGGAATACCTACTGCAGCAACTGATGATATTTCTCCTACTTGTTAGATTTACATGAAAAAGTTATTTGCAGGTCCCTATGGCAAACATCGAAATACATACACTGCAGCCTACACCAATTAAATAATATATCGAAACAAGAAACTGAACAATAGAGAAAGATACAACACAAATGACAGTTGTTTTTGGACAAACGTCCCCAAAAAAACCCAATGCAGAAAATCCGATGCAGAAGATCTGAGCGTTTTTATTATTAAGCTGAAGTTATTTCTGAATACAATATTTGGATGCCTTGTTGGCAATCCATAAAAGAGAATATCACTCGGCAGAAGAAATTGGTGAGATTACCTCACTCTACACTACAAGTCCTGGCTGATCCGACAGCTGAACCAACGAGTTCCCTGGCTACTTTTGCACTGCCCTTGCGTCGACTTGCGTCAACCTCTAAGGAACTGCGTCACCTCTATTGGGAATTGATTTGCCTTCTGGAACTGATTCCATCCCTCCCAGTTCATAACATCAGTCTCCCAGCAAATCTCAGACTTCTGCGTGAAGGCTCTGCGCTACTCTATGTGGGCCCTGCGTGAGCCCTTCTTGGCTTTGCTTCACCCTCTCTGGTCTCTGCGTTGCCTCCTTTATGTGTCTCTCTACCACGGTGCTGCTGCTATTGCTGCTACTGCATTGTGCCTCCCTGCACTACTGCAACTCTACACTACGCTACTCAGACTTGGCGTTCTAGCCATTGCATCTGTCACTCCAACACTCCTTTGCACCATCTAACACTTAGTCCATCCTGCTATTATTGATTTGGGCTCCCATAGCTAGGAATTGATCTGAGAGGTGGGTTCCTCAAGGATCCTGCCCATTTGTAGCTCTTTCGAACTATAGCTCCAAATCAGCCCACCTCCCTCCTAGAGGTATCTCGGCTATCATGGTGACCTCCTCCTCGATCTTCGTGGGTGCAACCTTCGGATCGTGCTTCTCATCTTTGTCCTTCTTCCTAAGAGGACACCGTGTTGCGTAGTCACCCATTTCGTCACACCTGATGCAATTGATCTTCGAGACATCCTTCTTCCGCCTTCGCTGCTCCTGTTGCCCCTTGGATGCAAGGGTTGCATTTTCTTCCTCCTCCTTGGGCTTCGACCCACTGCTACTTCTCTCGTCAAATTTATGCTTGACCAAGTCTCTCCTCAGCTCCTCTTGCTTAAGAGCTGCCCACATCTCATCCCAATTTGGCATAGTCACCCTGCCCAGGATACTTTGGACAAAGACTTGCCACTCATCTGAGACTGAATTGAGGGCTAATCTTACCAACTCGGACCCTTAGAAGTGTATACCCCACAGTTGCTAACTCATCCCAGGTCTCCTGAAGCTTCGTGAGGAACGGATCTATGCGCTCCCCCTTCTACATTTGTGCAGATCTCAGTTTCTGCTCAAAGTACATCTTCCACTACTCGGAAGATCCTTGATATAGCGTTGCCAAGGCATCCCACATTTCCTTAGCAGTTCCTCTACTAGCAATGTGACAAACTACATGATCCTTTACTCCATCCAGGATCATCCTCTTAGCCTTCACCATTTCTGCTCAGTACTTCTTCAGCGGATCTTGATCTGGATTCTACAGGCACAACCACCAAGCTATCGACATAGGTCTTATGAGAATGTTCGTCTAGAAGGAATGACAATTTTGCCTTCCAGATAACATAGTTGGATGCTCCATCCAACTTGTCCTGATCTCTCAGCCCACTGGTTTCCATCCCTGCCACAAAAATGTCGAACTGCTCCTCTCTGTTCTCACTGTTGTTGCTCAGAAAATAAGAAAACGGATTTCTTGGCAGGAAGTCTACTGAGGAAAAATTCCCTCACTGTGCTTCTCCTCTCTTCTGACGTCTTTCTGCCCAACAAAACAGCCTGCAGAAAAAACAACATCCCAACTGCTCTTCCTCACATTGAGGCTCAGAGTTGCTCCCTCAGCGACAACAAAATTTCGATCTGGAAGCCCTTCCTCTTTGTCGACTCACTCAGAGAGAGACTTTCATCGAAAATTCAGCCCTCCTGGCTTGGACTGCGCAATCCCTCTGGGGATTCGAACTGCTGCCTCCTGCAGTTACTTCGATCTCCTTTTCTACTCAGCACTGGGTTCTCTGGCACTATTTTTCTTGCTTCACCTACACTACTCTGATACCATGTGAAAATTCCTTAAACCCAGGAATCTCTACTGCAACAACTGATGATATTTCTCATACTTGTTAGATTTACATGAACAAGTTATTTGCAATTTCATAGGGCAAACATCGAAATACATACACTGCAGCCTACACCAATTAAATAATATGTTGAAACAAGAAAATGAATAATAGATAAAAATACAACACAAATGACAGTTGTTTTTGGACAAACGTCCATGAAAAAACCCAATGCATTAAAACTAATGCAACAAATTTGAGGGTTTTTATTATTAAGCTGAAGTTATTTCTAAATACAGTCTTTGGATGCCTTGCTGGAAATCCAGTACAGAGAATATCACTCGATAGAAGAAATTGGTGAGATTACCTCACTCTACACTGCAAGTCCCAGCTGATCCGGAAGTTGAACCAATGAGTTCCTCGGCTATATCTGCGCTACCCATGCATGGGCCTACATCAGCATCTAAGGCACTACGTCACCTCTGCTGGGAATTGATTTTCCTTCTAGAGTCGATTCTAGCCCTCCCAGCTCAGAACGTCAACCTCCCAACAAATCTTGGACTTTTGCGTGAAGGATGTTGAAATTGCTAAGTCTATCCGTTAGAAATTTAATCTGTATTCTTCTGGTTTATTTCTTCTACTTTTTAATTACGAACAAGTTATCTAAAACATATAAATAACGAAATAAACACAATACAGTCTCAACCATCTACAGATCAACAGCTGAAAGAAAACAACCACACAACTGACACTGTTATTTTTGGACAACTTGTCCGCAGAAAAACCCAATGCGAGAAAACCGGTGTAGCAATTCTGAGGGTTTATTATTATGCGGTATATCCTTAAGTACAACTAGGTGCCAAACTAGCTCACCCGACAGAGAAAAACAACCAACAGTAATGCCTCTCTATTCGGAAGTAAGTATTCAGAAAACCTACCCCACAAAACCCTCTCCAGCAACACTGAAGCACTGCGTCAGCGCTTCTGACCTCTGCCTCAGCCTCAGAACCTTCTGCCTCAGCCCTCTGAGGCACTGCACAGCCTCTAGGACCCTTTGTGTCACTCCTGCTGCCCTCTGCATGGATGACGCATGCCCTTTGGCCTCTCCGCTGTCTTTGTTAGGCTCTGCGTGGCATGCTCTGGCTTTTGCGTCTCCCTCTCTACCTCTGTGCTGGTCTCTTGGCACTCTCTCTGCCTCTCTGTCTAGTACTCAATGCCCGTCGTTGTTGATCATTGATTCGACTTTACTTAGCAAACCCCACTCTAGTAAATCAAATGACTGATCACTCTGGTGTGTCTTCCAACTGACCCTCAAGCCTCCTCTTACACTTTTCCTATTGGTCCTTCAACAACCGAGATTACATCTCTAATCAATAGCTAAGATTAGTTTTGGCTTGATCCATGACTTTTGAAACCTTCTAACCCAATTTATATTAATACGCATTAATATTTTATTTTTCCTAAGTTTAGACTTAGGAACTCCATTAAAAATATTAATAATTTTAATATCTCCCAAACCGATTAGAATCTGCCCAACCCATTTCTAGGTCTTGGAGATCTCATGTGCTTTAGCCTCTCCACCAATTTTCATGGCTAGAGCACATCCGATGCTACCCCAAATCAACACGACCTCTTAGCGAGGATTGTGCGCTAGTAATACTCCAAATTGAGCATCACTTTGATTATACAACATCGGTACCTATGTTGATGTTAGGCCTCCCTGCCCAACATCCTCTGCATTGCTGCATCTTGTACTGCTGCCCATGGCTCTGCCACTGCCATTGTTACTTCCGTACGGCAGCCCCCTCTGCATCTGTGCTGCTACTGGTCCTTTCTCCCAACACTGCATCTACACTACAACCCCCTCTCATCATGTTGCATCGTGCTACTGCCAACTGCTACTGCATTGCAACTCAATTTCTGAGAAGTAAGTAACTGATCCACCCAACTTCTGACATCCCTGTCGGGCTAGAAACACTCCCGATGTTGAAGCTCTCTTTAACGCTATCAAGTTCTCCCTCTACTGACCTCTATGCTGCTGCAACAACTCCCTGCATCTCACACCACTGCAAACCTCTCTGTGCCATCCTGCACTATTGCAACACTCTTCGCGCCTCTCGCACTATTGCAGCCCGCTAGCCTCCACTTCCTGGGGACTTCTGCACTGTAGCACTCTCTGTCGCTTCATCAACATCCATCTCTATCGACATCCGCCAGTCCTGCTACTCCCTCTTCGGGGCTTCCGTAGCAAGGTATAATCCAAGAGGTTGGGTACCTCAAGGATCCTGCCCCTCATCGTCTGTAGTCTTCCTAACTACAGCTCGATGTCTCCCCACCTCTTCTCTAGAGGTACATGAGCACTCATGGCACAATTGTAATCCTCCTCTACCTCCTTTTCCGCCTTCGCTGGCGCTGCCTTAGAGTCAGACGCCTCTCCCTTGTTTTGCTTGCTCAAACATTGGTTCGCATACTGACCCAGTTCGCCATAGTTGAAGCACTTGACCTTGGAGAGGTCCTTTTTCTTCCTCTTCTCCTGCTTCCCTATAGATGCCAGAGTTGCATCCTCTTTCTCTTCCTTCTTGATCTAGACTCTTTTGCTACTACTCCCCGTCTTGCTCAGCCGTCTGATCTATTCTTGGCGAAGAGCCGCCCACAATTCTTCCCAATCTAGAAGATCCACCCTGCCCAGTAATCTTTGGACAAATGTCTCCCACTCCTCGATGACTGCGTTTAGTGCAGTCCTCACCAACATCTCCTCATCCGGCGTGGCCCCTATGGAAGTCAGTTGGTCCTGGATCTCCTTCAACGGACCGAGGAAGTGATCTATCTACTCCCCCTTCTGCATCTGGGATGACCGCAGTGGATTCTCAACTATCATCTTCCTCTGCACGGAAGTATGCTGGTACAACATCTTCAAGGTGTCCCACATTTCCTTTGTCGTCTCCTTCTAGGCAATATGTTGGACCACATGATCCTTGACCCCATCAAGCATGATGCATTTCGCCTTGGCCATTGCCACCTCGTACTTCTCATTATCAGCTGAGTCAACTAGGATAGCCACATTTCTCAAGGCGAAGGCCTTGATGCGATGTCTATCTAGAATGGACAGGATCCTGGCCTTCCAGACCACAAAGTTAGACGCCCTGTCCAGCCTGTCCTGAGCCCTCAGTCCATTCATGGCCATCTCTCTTCTCTTCTTGTCGCTCCTCTGAGTCTCTCTACTTCCCTCCGGAAGTTCTCTCTACGACTCCTGCTGAGTCTCTCTACTTCACGCCTAGAAATTCTCTGGTAGACTCCCTCTGAGTCACGATTTCTCTTCTGGAAATCCTCCTGCCAATCGTCAAGTCACACCTCTCTGATCTTCTGTGCACCTGTAACACTGATCTGGATTCCTTGGCTAGAAATCCGCCTCGGCAACTACTCCCTCTACCTTGGTTTTTCCCTATTAGGTGTTCTGCCCACAGTACCCCAACAGCTTCACTCCCACAAACTACCCACAGCTTCCTATGCCCCAGCAGCTGAAGGATTGAGCCTCTAGGCTCTGCGCAATCCCGACACTGGCAAAAATGCTCTCTCAACCAATTGCATCAACTGTCATGGTCTCTACGCGGCTCTGCATGAGCCTTTTTCTGCCCTCAACCTCTGCACTAGCCTATCTCTGGCCCAGACTGATGATGCAGTCCTTCTGCGTCAACCCTTCCTCTGTCGCTTTCTGCAAGGATCAACTTCTATCACTCGGGACAGCTGATTTTCCTGCAGATGCTCTGCTCTAGCTGATGCCTTCAGCTCTCGTGTGATCTGCAACCTCCCTTTGATACCATGTTGAAATTTCTAAGTCTATCCGTTAGAAATTTAATCTGTATTCTTTTCGTTTACTTCTTCTACTTGTTAATTACGAAGTTATTTAAAACATATAAATTACGAAATAAACACAATACAGTCTCAACCATCTACAGATCAACTGAAAGAAAACAAACCCACAAGTGACACCATTATTTTTGAACAACTCGACCCCGGAAAAAACCAATGCGAGAAAACTGATGCAACAACTCTGAGGGTTTATTATTATGTAATATATCCTTGAGTACAACTGGGTGCCAAACTGGCTCACCCGACAGAGAAAAAAACTTGGCAGTAATACCTCTCTTTTCGGAAGCAGGTATTTAGAAAACTTGCCCCACGAAACCCTCTCCAGCAACACTGAAGCACTGCGTAAATGCTCTTGGCCTCTGCGTCAACATCAGAACCTTCTCCCTCAGCCCTATGAGGCACTGCGCAACCTCTGGGACCCTCTAGGTCACTCCTGCTACCCTTTGCGTGGATGACATAGGCCCTCTGGCCTCTGCGCAGTCTTTGTTGGGCTCTACATGGCCTACTCTGGCTTCTACGTCTCCCTCTCTGCCTCTACGCTGGTCTCTTAGCACTATCCTTGCCTCTCTATCCAGTACTCACTGCCCCTCACTACTTATCACTAATTCGACTTTACTTAGCAAACCC
>APFE031653233.1:12140-47133 GCA_000404065.3 Pinus taeda
GAAGAAGGAACCTGAGTGCAAGGAGAAGGATAAGTTCTATTGATGGGTCAAAATCTTAAGGCTGGAATAGTGGTATCTCTATATGATTTTGATCTGTGATATGTGGCGCATGCTTGATCTATAAATCTGATAATCTGGGTAAACTAATATCTGAATGTTTGAAAGAATGAATTTATAGATCTGTACACAGGTTTCTGAATAGTGAAGTAGCGTACATCTCTTGATTTATGTTCTAGCTGCTTTTGTTTATCGCTACAGTGTTCTGGGTTCAGAAGTGGGGTGTGATTACTGTTATTATGATCTGGGTACAGTCATCAGAGAAGTGTTTATTTTGATTCAGTTTTGATTGGTGAAAAGGTGATTGGTTGATGCAAAAATTCTTGATGTTTGATTGATGTTATTTGTGGATCCAATCTGAAAATTTATGAAACATGGTCCCTAGAAGGAAGAGAAGGTTGTAGTCTTTTGCAGGTAGCAGCCTGCGTACTAGTATCTCAACTAGTACAAGAACTAAGGGGGTGGTAGCTCCCTTCTAGTAGCAGCTAGAGAACGAGTAAAGGTTGGAGCATTTCAGTAGGCCAGCACCTACGTACTAGTAAATGGATCGGCCAGTACAAGAGCTAAGGGGGTTGTAGCTCCCTTCCAGGAGAGTCTGGAGAACGAGAGAAGGTTGTAGCCTTCTGCAGGTAGAAGCCTGCGTACTGGTATAAGACTGCACCAATACAGAACTATTGTAAGAGAAGTTTCTTACTAAAAAGAAGATTGAGACGACTTGCAACAGGTGGTTTTCATCCACATTGGGTTTCCACTTTATATCATGGTGTTCATGTGTGCTCCTTGTGTGTGATGATCTGTTCTGTTTTACTACACCTGTTTACTGTTAATATGGTTAATAATGTTCTGATGCACTCATTGAAGATCAACTAACTGAATCATAAGTTTATTGATATGCGCTAGTTGCATTAAACACAATTGGGTATATATGCGGGTATCCTTAACTGAAGTGGCGTATATGATTTTGAATATGGAAATGAAAAAGTTATATTGATTTGATAATACTAATTCACCCCTCCCCCCCCTCTCAGTATTATTTCCAACATTTTCTTTCTTTTAAAAAGCCACCATATGCCCATGCTCAAAAAGAAGCTTACAGTTAACCAAGAAGACAATATGTATATTATCTAAACACTCCATCCAACCACCATCCAGTAGTGCATATAATTTTATCCAATGTCAATGTTTGAATCACTATAAAATAATCTAATTCACTAAATTGGGCTATAGTCCTGAAATGTAATTTAACTAAATATTCATTTAAATTTAGAGTATTAACTATTCTAATAATTCCAATTAAAATGTTTAATTACTTTTTAACTAACCATTGTATTCTCTATAAGATCTCATTATTTTGAAACTATTTTTCGATGCTTATTATTCCTTAACTTTTATTTTATTTTAATTTTTTTTATTGATAATTACCGATTATAATTAATTTACATTTCGTAAATAAACACAAACTATTTAAATTTAGTAGTGGTTGAATTTTTATTATTTAAAATAACATTACATTTATTTAATCTAATGTCTATTTAGGTTATTATTAGAAATTAGTTGACTTAAATTTTACAACCTAAGCAATGGTGACACTAATGAGTTCATAATTAAGAGATATTTAAAATAAAACAAGTCCAAAATTAATAGAAAGATCATCTTATTAGATTTTTATACAATAATGGTTTTTTCTTCATTCCTACTCAATGTGTCACTAGGAAAAACAAAATTAATCATGTGGTTGGGTACACACTAGTGGATGACACATGCATTTTTAAGGGAGGCCGTGACACAGTTACATCTTTCCATGAGTAGTAATTGAGGAAAAATATAAAAATACAATTAAATTCCTAGAAATTGTATGCAAAACCAATTAGGGGCATGGAAAAAATATTTCTCACCCAATTTTGGAAGTCAAAGTGAACTTTAAAGCTCTCATGGTGTCTCCACTTGCATGACCAAATGCCTTTGACAATAAATTGTGATATTAAACACATAATGAGTTGCTCACTTACAAAGGGAGTATGTGAACACTCCCTGTGTATGAATGGTATCCAGTAGAAACTTTGAAGGGATATTTCAAGGTAGAGTAATTTATGTATGCATTTTCTTAAGGAATATAACCGTTAAACTAAAAATTTCACCTTTTTTCAATATCTTAGGGGAAGGGACAACATGGAACTCACATGAGCATGTAAAGAAACATGTATTCCATAGTCAAAGTTCTTAAATTGTCTCATCTTCCAATTCCTCCACAGTTCTATTTAGCTTCTTTCATGTCACATGAAATCCTCAAGTTTCTTAGATATAATATTTGTTCTATGAAAAACGTGAGTAATGAAGTTTGAAGATGAGGTGATTTCCATATAAAAGGCTTTGACCAATGCGTTTGATATAGAAAGAACCTTTAAGATAATATAAAATTAAACATAATGAGATGGATCAAGGTTCACTATATTAATTGATCCCGAAACCTATGATTAAATTTTGACATTTCCAACCCCTACATTAATTATGAAATGAGAATAATTCAATAGGGAAGGGGAACTTATCACACCAATGGCAATTTGTCTTCTTACACAATCACTAAAACAATTATTATATGTTTTCTAACCTAGCATGAAAATATTGTACAAGACATGCAAAGGAGATAGCAAGCTCAATGGGTGGAATTCCATGAATATAATTAATTTTCCTATGAATGTGATATCTGACCAATACTTCTATCATGAGTTTTTCTTTTATTAATTAAGTAAATGTGATTAATTAGTTTTTTCTTCTTCTATATCTAAATTATTGTATTTGTGAGTAAATAGTGTAGGTTTTAACATTGTACAAAATTTACCTGCAAATAAATTCTTAAAAATAGAAAATAGACAATGGCAAGAACATAAAAATAATACACAAATTTTCTCCTAGAACTCAAAACTAGGAAAACCAGATTGATTTTTCATGATATTCCTTTAAGCTAAATTCATTATGCTTCTTGGAACCAAACATCTATACATGTTTCTATAAATTCTAATGGATTTCTTGACAAAAGCTCATTATATATATTATTACTACAATTTGGAAAATGTGAGACTTTAGTAAATACCTCACATATATTTAGTTCTATATCTTGTCATGTATAAGATTAGAGGAATACATATATCTTCTCATTGTGCCTTAATCACATATTAATGGAATTAAAAGTGTGATGACAAGATAGTTGGATCCACTGGAGGGGGGTAGATACATGATGTTAACCCCATACTATACACAATAAATCCACCTTAACTTGAGGTGATTATTTTTGGTAACCTACATTTTAAAAGTTCATATCAACATTATCATCTAGCATGAAAAAAATAGGCCATCATATAGCACATTCATTAGTTCACAAATAGTGTGGTTGGATTTATATTGACAACATATATTGGGCGTGTGCTTATGAAACAAATTATCTTAATTGGTTTATTTAATGAAATAATATTGTAAAACATAAAATCTCACTTGAACCTTATATACACACACTGCTCATAAACTCACTCACTATATTAAAATTATATAATGATCCATTATGGATCATACATCCCATTTAAGGAAGATTTTGGTCCACATAATCTTGTACTAAATGAGGGGAGGAAAATTTTGCTCCTTCTTCTCCTTGAGGTGCTATTTTTCATTGTTTGGAACTTCTCCATTCAACCCAATCTATAAAATATCATGATAGCCTTGTCTGATAGTTCTAGAATTCTTTGAAAATTTGTATATTTTGCTAAATCTACTTGAGATTTTGGTGCTAAGTCTCCTATGGTAAGTAGGACTTTCTCCTCAGTTTCCTAATATAACATGGAAAGCTTATAGAGTTTCAAATTTTCCACATTCACTATTGAGAAAAGTGCATCTATGGGGTTTGACTAAGTATATAGCCATTATCACCTATCTTCTCTAATACCTGAATGGGAAATACCATGGAACCTCAAGCTTCTTACTAGGACCTTCTAGCATTTCTTTGTCTATCTACAACAAAATTTTTTCTCCCACCTTGAACATTTTCTTAGTTATATGCTAATCATATCAGGCCTTGTGCCTTTCATGTAAATTATTCAATGTATCCTATACTTGCAAATGGATCAACATAATATTTTTAATAATTTTTTTTGCTTTTAATTATTCTCTATGATGTCTTCCTCCACTCCTCTTTATTGTCTATATACAACATCCAAGGATGAAGATGAAAAATTATCAAACAAAATTTTGAAAGGGCACTTACTAGTAGACTTATGGACTGCTCTAGATTATTATAGTTTTCAACATAGATCAAATTTTTAGCCAAGGTCTTTGGATGCTCTTGATTATAGCCTCTCAAACGTTGAACCAATGTCCTATTGACTATTTCTATCCACCCATATTTATTTAGATGAAAAGTTGTATATCTCTTCAACTTGGTGTCCATATTTCCCCAAGTGTAGTCCAAAAGGCACTATGAAATTCAATAACCCTATCTAGGATGATGCTCCTTGGCATCCCAAACTGCACCTAGACCTATTCAAAAATTTATTTGTTTCTTATTGTCCTTTTATGGTCCTTTTATAAGATATAACAATGTACATCTTGATGAACGTGTCAATTACACAAACAAATAGTCATGTCCCTTCCTGGTTTTTGGTAAACCATACACAAAATCCATGGAAATGTTTTGCCCAGTTTGAGAGAGTATAGGTAGTGGATGGTATAAAAATTTCTTACTATTATTTTCTTGTTGGTACAAAAAGGTATGCATCCTCTAATATATCAAGCTACATCTTCTTGCATCCTAGGGTGATACACATACCTTTGTAAGTTGGCAATTGTCTTCCTAATACCAAAATGTCCTACAGTCTTGGAAGCGTGGGCCTCTCTAATAAGTAGCGATCTTTCACCTGTAGGAACACAAAACTTGTCTAGTTGTAAATAATTCCATTCTACATATGGTAATTAATCTTACTGTCACTTTTTTCACCATAACTTTGGCCCTATAGCTACTAAGACACCTATTTAAAATTGCCATCTTCCATGTATGCCTCTTTTTATGCAACATGGTAAAAGAATCCATTTGCATAAGGGATTCCATAATTATAATATTTTATGTGACTAGCCTTAAAAACATGTATACCAATTCGTTAATGTTTCCCTTCTTACATTTGATGACTAGATGAAATTGCTACAAAAACCCCATCAATTTTGTAATGTTTGGTTTGATGAAGCTTACACTAGCTATGTAAATACAATAATTTTTGGTGATGTATCATACACGGAATCCTCAAACCTTGAGTACAAGGCACTACAGAAACCATGATTTCTCATTTTTTATAATTTGATACTAATTTTTTCCTCTTTAAACTTATTTGCAATAACACGTTTGTGTTGGAAGTCAATTGATCCCATTGATCAATGATTATAAATAATCCATTTACTATCCATTAAATTTCTATGTGAATTATTCCTATCAAATATCCATCAATTCGACAGTTGATTCTACCATTTGTTGGTTACCTACAAGGCCAACTTTCATTGAATATATAAATGGATTCACTATTTGCCAACTATCTGTGCAAGCTCATTGTAATCATTTTAATTTATCTACAACATATATTGATCACATTACCAAATTTAATTCCTTCATTAAGTTACCAATGGTACCATAATTCATGTATGTCATGAATGTGTCATGCATACTACCATGTTATGCATGAATTAAACAAATAAGGACAATATGAATATGTATAAACTAACATAATATATACATATCATGTATACAAAAGAATAAATATCACATTAATCATTTAACTTCATAATAGAAACACTTATCTTTTTTAAATCACGGACTCACTATAGACCTTAAATGTTGCACCCTAACATAGACCTCACTACTTTAAATCTCTCAACAATGGGCCACCCTTAAGCTAAGGCTATGACTCCACAAGGGAAAAGGCCCATGTAGAGCCAAATATTGTCACATAATAAGTAATAAACAAGTACTAGGTCAAGTACGAACTCCAACACCTTCCCTAACTACAATATACATCCCCATCCTATACAACTGCAGGTAATTCACACCCTTCACTACCGCTATATTCCTTTATGCTATGCCACTACCCTTCTAGGGATTCCAACATTGGACAACTAGAAAGTCTTAGAGTATTGTAGCTTTGGGTGTTCAAGCTACCCTCAAGAGTCTTCCAGGCACCCATCAAGCCTCACACTTAGAAATCTTACCCAATAAGTCCCCTCTCCAAGCTATACCATTACCCAAAACGAGCAAGGAAAATTAGCCATATAATCTCATCAAGGAATTTGCGATAGCATACGATGTCACATGGATAAATTACTATTCAAGATCACTTACCCTCTAGTCCTAAACATAAACTAAAAAGGTATTAGGGATAGTCATGGGAGAATGATGGTCAAATGAATGGAATAACTATGGAATATAATACTTTTGTATGCATGGTGTTTTTTTTCAAAGTGTTTCCTAAAGAAATTGACCCCACCACTTGGGAACTCAATTAGACTATCCATGCATTTACTTATAGACTTTATATAAAACAAAAATGCATGAATTATGCTTATATATGTTTTTTTATAACTTTGGATTATATTCATGAAGTGACTTTATGAATATTTTGTTATTTTATTGTCTTAGGACACATGTCATGGTTCCACCCCCTCACCCTTCTCTCTCATGCAGTGCTAGCCCCCATATCCCATGTCTGACCCAATCTAAATTAGTGGTTCTTTTTATTAATATAATATGATTACATAATGCATCACTAGACTCACTACCCTTTTAGCACATAGGATCTCCAACCTTAATAACATAGGAACTCTAAGCTTAAAACATACAAACATAGACACATAGGTCCCAAAAACAATATATACATATGTATACATGGGCACATAAGCTAAACACAACTTTTTTCACCAAACTAATAAAATATGTTCAAATACATACTATGGGTGATCCTAGGGGTGTTACATTCCACTCCCCATTATTTATGCACTGTCCTTAGTGCATTATATACACATGCACAATTAAAACTACTCAAATAATTGAGGGTAATCCTCCCACGTGGAATCCTCATGTCCCCATGAGGCATCTTGAGGGTTTAAATGCATCCATTGCATCTTTACTATTATAATGACTCAACTTCAAAGCACCTTGACCTTCCTATCCAATACATACATGAGTTCGAATTGAAAGTTTCCCTTCGGATCCACCTAAACCACATGCCACGTGATTCCATGGTTAGCATCAACCAAATATTTATTAAGTAATGATACATGAAATGCATTATAGTTATGCATATATGTAAGCAACGCAAACCTATATGCAACTAACCCAATCCTGTCTAGGAATTCAAAAGGCCCACAATATCTAGTTGCTAGCTTTGAGCAACTCCCTAATTTTAAAGATTTTTTTATAGTTTTCAAGTCAAGAAGACATCAACTTCAACTTTGAATTCCTTGTTTATCCTATCTTTGTTTACATATATGTTTTCCTATCCTAAGAATATTTCAAATTATGTTTGATCCCCATTACTTGTTCTTGCATTTCTTTAAGCAAGTTAGGAACAATAATGGCTTTATTAACTAGGTCATCCAAAATCACATTTGCATTGCATTTCCTTCTATAAAAGGCCTCAAATGGGATCATTTTCAAGGATTCTTGATACCCATTATTACATGACAATTCAACCAAATGAAAATATTCTCCTCACTTCGATGGTTTATCCATTACATACATCTTGAGCGTATCCTCAATCACGTAATTGACCTTTTTAGTTTTTCCATATGATTTTGGGTGATATGATGTGCTAAAGTTTAAATTAGTCCCAAATCCTTTGAACAAAGCCCACCATAAGTTGGAACTTGGAATCCTGTCTAAAATGGTTTCCTTAGGCACACCAAGTAGCCTAGCAATTTCTTTCATGTATATCTCTACAATGTTGTTTGCCTTATGTTCTAACTTCATTGGAATAAAATTAACAACCTTAGTGATCTTATCCACCACCACGATAATCAAATCATGTTGCTTCATAGTCCTTGGTAATTCGGTAATGAAGTCAGTAGAAACAACCTCCCACTTCCACTTAGGAATAGGTATGGGCTGAAGTAGCCCCAATAGATATATATGTGTATACCTAACCTTCTAGCACTCCAAACACCTAACTATATAATTAACCACTTCCCTTTTCATATTTGGCCACAAGTATTGATTTTTGATAGGTGATAATAGTATTTTTGTACCGTATATGTCCATCATAGGGAAAATCATGCATCTTAGTCAACACCATCTTTTCAACTCCTATGAATTTGGTATGTAAAATTTGGTTTTGAATACAAGGAATCCATCCTCATTCAACTCATAGTATTTTTACTTAGGATGAAATTTATTCTCTATGAGCTCTCTTTAATTTTGTATGGAATGCTAATCTCTATTTCTACCCTATAAAATTTTGGTTTCTAGATTAGACTTTCTACGCTAATGGATGTAGCATACACTTCATGAATTCTTCTACTTATTGCATCATCTACCTTGTTCTCCTTCCCTTTTATTTGATTATTTTCAAAATAATTTTCGGATATAAATTCCAACCACCTAATTTGTCTAGAATTTAAAGCTAGTTTTCGAAATAAATGTCTCACACTACTATGGTTTATTTTGGGTTCAAATCTCTTAGCCATGAGGAAATGTCTCCACATATTAAGAGCATGAACTATGTTTTCCAACACCAATTGTGAGTATCATAGTTACCCTCATAGTCTTTTAATTTTCTACACTCAAATCATATGACATATACCTTTTGCGTGAGGACTCCTCCAACCCCTTTGTTGCATGCATTCATGCACACAATTAATTCTTCATTTGGGTCAGTGATCTTTAGAATTGGTGCACTTGACAAAACATATTCAAGTTTTGGAAGTATTTTTCACTATCCATTCAATTTTTACACCCTTCTTTTGCAAATAAGTGATTGGGTTTTCTATCTTTGATAAACCCTCAATGAACCTTTTGTAGTAACTTGCTAGATCCATAAGGGACTTGACCTTCGTCACATTTTTAAGTGTTTTCCACTCACTGATACCTTTGATCTTCTTTGGGTCAACAACTATTACCTCTTCTAAGATTATATGACCCATGTAATGAATCTACCTTTGGTATAAAGAACACTTAGTCATATTAGCATAGATTTTATGCTCTCTCGCTACCTATAATACAATCCTCAAATGTTTCTCATTTTCCTCTTCTAATTTTGAACACACGATGATGTCATCTAAAAATAATATAACAAATTTTTTTAATAATACTCTAAAACTCCATTCAACAGGAACATGAAGACAATTGGTGTCTTAGATAAACCAAATGGAACCACAACAAAATCATAGTGACTATATCTAGTTATGAAGGTTATATTTCTAATGACCTCTTTAATTCTAACTTGATGGATTCCAAGCCTCAAATGAAGGTTGGATAATGTGTTATCTCTTCTCAATTGATCACACAAGTCACCTATAATTTGTCAATGATACTTGTTCTTTATTTTAATCTTGTTTAGTTTCCTTAATTCTATACATAAGCTTAAGGTATCATCCTTCTTCTTAACAAAATAGCACTAGGGCACCCTAGAGGTGACACACTTGGGTCTATGTTCCCCTACTTTAGAAGATCATCAAGTTGCATTTGTAACACTTTTAGTTTTTGTATGCACATCATGTATGGTAATTTGGAAACTATGGTAGCCCCATATGCCAAATCAATTGAAAAATATTATGTCCCTTTTGGGTGGAAACCCTCAAATATCACCAAAAACATCCTCAAACTCCTTCAACATTCAATACTATTGAATGTTGGGTATATTATCCTTTAATACCTCCTCCATATGGGAAACATACATTTGGCATCCAATTCTACAAATTTTCCTCATTTGTAGTGTTGATATTTCCCTTGTAGAAATAGGTCTTGGAATTCCTTGTACCTTCCTTTATTTCCATATTCATCAAGAGAAGTGAATTATTTGTTATTGTAATCTAGTACCAATCCATACTTATAAGGAAATATTGTAACCTTATGGGAATGATATTCGTACCTACTTTGGTACTCACACCATTCATATCAATTAGGAACTCTTTTACCATCTCATTTATCCTCTTCTTTGCCCCTATATCTAGTTGAACCAACCAAGTCCCACCATGCTTGGTTTTCTTCAAAATTAATTCCTTCAACAAAGTTTAGGTCAATATGACTATGACTAGCTATAGAATCAATTAAAATTTATATGGATTGGTTGTTAATCATACCTTAAACTTCTATCATGTGTGATTGATGATAAACCTTCCTATTATCCATGGCTGCATATATTATGGACATGATTTTACCCATGTGCTTGACCACATTAGCTCGCTGAATATTTTCAAAGGTTTTTTTTTTTATCATCCTTATGAGGGAAAACCATAAATTTTTGGTATTCCTCACAACCCCAACACCTAATAGGTGGATATATTGACATCTTTCCCAATGTGTTTGACTTCTTTGGTTCACTATTGCAAGTTATTATAAGAATTATTAATAATAACTAGGGTATTGTACCCTTTCTTCCTTTGATTCATATTTTGTTTCTTCTTCTCATCCCAAGCCTTTTAGAATGCTCACTTACATTTTCTCTATTCATAGAGATATTTATGCTTCCTTATTTCTTCCTCCAAAGTTGTAGGTTCATCAAACTCAATCTTATCATTGCCTTATCAAGGAAAACCACTCAAGAACCTATGGATATTTATTGTCTCATATTTAATGAAGTCAATATACTTAGTAGCCCAATTAATTTCCTCTCATATTCCTCCGTTGTCATATTTCCAATATGGAGTTCAATAGTAGCAATCTAATAGATACTTCTTTTAAAATCACTTCTTGAATTTCTTCCAAGTTATATGTTTTTAATCAAAGTTCTTGACTTTCTTGAGATGGTCACACCACATGGATGCCTTTCCTTCTACCAATCCTCTACCTCCTCACCCTTCTTACGATCTCTATTGAATATGGGGTGCTTGATTTTTTTGAGCTTCCCCTTCAAATCATCATTCTTTGAATATTTCCTTTGATATATGGTTGGTGACATACCCTTGCCACTTTTAAAGTCTGAGGATATGTATGATGTTCCCATTAAATGCCTCAAGGAATGTTATTCAATCCTAGATTACCTTAAATATTTGGCATCCTCTCATATATAATATGCCCTCTATTCTTCAAATTTGTTGGATTTAGAATTATAATCTATTTTATAATTAAAATTATTTATTCTTTGTAGAAATTGAGTGTTGATAAGACATTTCTCTTCTTAAGCTATTATCTATCTCTCATTATTCGCTTTGTAAATGAGTACCTTCATATTTAGATTCTTGTTGTCTTAACCAATCTTTGGTTCTTTGCTCTATCTTGTCCATGACCATTTGAATCTATCATAGCATTTCATGACTCATTCCTCTAACTTCCTCCTCTTTCTTCTTATAGTATCCTTAAGAATATTCCTTTTCTCTAGTCCTCATCCTGAACTCAATATGACCTGCTTAGTATACCTATACATCTGTAATGCAATGTTTATGTAAAAATTCTATTAGATAGTAATAGAAATCATATTAAATTCAAGTGTACATTTTTCCTAACACCATGGACATTATCTTCCCTTGTAGGCCACCAAATATTTATATTGATTTCCTAAGAAATCATACCACTATATTAAAATTATAGGTTGGAAAATGGGACTCTACTCTTCCTTATTTTCCTAATAAATATTTATTTTCCCAAATTTGAGTTTTAGGATAAAATTTATGGTCTTTTGAAATATTTTTTTAGTATATCCATTTCTCCCTTAATTGGATTAGGCATAATTTAGCTTCCTCTCTATTAATTAGGATTCCAAGATTATAATTCTAATCTCGCAAATGTATTCTACCATCCAAGATATTTCCATAAGCTACATTTATGTCCCATTATGAGTATTGATCAAGGATTTATGCCTCCCATGAGTAGACAAGTTCCTTATTTTTCCTCTTTAATATTTCAAGTGTAATTCCCTCATACTAACTCCTTTTTTCACTTCTACTACTGGTGAGCCCTAGTATTGCACCAAGAGTAATGCAACTCCCAGAGCCTCCTTAACTCTATTTGTCAACCCGGAGTTCGTAGAGGTGACAGTGTTCTATACACAGTAGATGGAATTCTACTCATGCCACCCTAAATTAGGTCATTTGATCATTAGGGTTCCAAGACCATTCTTCTACTAAATTAAGGGGAATTAACTACTTGAAGTGAAATTCAAAAGCTATCCCTAGTGTAGAAAAATTTAATGCTTCTCAAATCCAACTTGTAAAAGTGATAAGGGGCTCAAAATTATGCTAAAAAAGAAAAGTGTCAAAATATTGATAAATTCAACTCCATATTGGAGAGCTCATCATTTTGAATCCAATGGTGTGAACGACACTCAAATCTGAGCTCATACACAGAAGTTAGAGCAAGTTAAAGTTCACATTTGGCTTGTCCAGGTGGCAGGAGGAGATGATGTGGCAAAGGTCTTAGCGAATGGGGAAATGCCAAGTGGCAGCTGACCATTGGGTCCTACATATCACATATCAGAGCAAAAGGAAGAAGCGGCTTAAGGAATTAGCCCCCAACATTGTCAATTTGCTATTACGATATTGCATATCGGAGGTGGGCAAATGGTTAAGAATCGAGCCTCAACAAAGCTTAGTTACAATGTGATATATAACATATAGCAATCGCAAAAGGGGCTTGTGTTTACAAATCAGCCCCGGTTGTAACCTTAGATTGCAATATCTTGGATGTGAGAAGTCATCAACTCTAGTTAAGAGTTTCGTCACATCCGTTGAATCGCACTCGCCCACCTGGTTCACAATTCGTAAGCCCACAGAACTCTGCTAATTGCGAAATGCGATGGGTTTCAGACCAAATATTTTATACACTATATTTAATAATCTTGGTGAGTTCGCAAAGTGCCTTACATATGGACTTCTTCGATTTCGATTTGCGATGGAGTTTGTCAGAACCGTCACCTTAACTGTTGGACCTAACCACCATGTGACCACTCGGCCTTAACCATGAGATAGGTGGGACCACCGATTTCGACAGAACTACCAAAATTAACTCCAGATAATGAATTTAACTAGAAGTAAGCCAAATTTGGAGGAGAAAATTGTGGAAAGACTAACAGAAGTCATAACTAAGGAAATTTTCGACCAAATGAGATGCAAAAAGAGGCTAGATAGATATTTTTTGAGCATTCTGGACTCATTGGAGCAAGTTTCAGAAGCATTTGAGCATTGTAAACACATATTTTTACACTTTTGAGCATAATAGAGAGGCCCAAGTTGTTGGAAGCTGGTCCAAGGAAACGTATCCCAAGAGGGGTGAAGTCCTTTATCATGTGCTTGTTGTAACGTCTTTTTGATGATGTTGTGTATATGTTTATGATGTTGTTTAGTTTCTGGTTTATGTTAAATTTCTCATAAAATTAACATAAAAATTCTTCATTTTACTTGCAAAAATTGATGAATCCTTAAGCATAATAGAAGCATTTTGTTTATAATTTGAGGAATATCGAAGCCACTAGGTTTTTCTTTGTGAGAGAAGGATTTAATTGTTTGCAAGTTTATGTCATGCTTAAAAGGTTAAAACTCAAAAGAGGTGAAGGAAAGCTGGTTGGAAGCCCTGAAGTTGGGTCAAGGGGAAGAAGAGAAAGATTTCCACAATCTCCAACACCAGTTCAGCCTCAAGTTGCAGTTGAGACTCTGGAGATCATGTCTCATGAAGGAGAGCCTACAAACATGACAAAAGATTAGAATACCTTCAGAAAGGCTTTCTTTGATATGACAGAGATGGTGAAGGTTCTCTATGAAGAGAGGAATAACAGGTTGCAAGGAGAAAGTTCCAAACCTCCCAAGGGATAAGGCTCTTCAGGAGGAGGTAATGGAAAATGAGGTAATGGGAATGGAGACAAAACTGCACCCTCTCCACCCTCTTCTTCATCTTCTTCTTCACAAGCATCTTCACACTCTTCCACTAATACAACCCTTACTCATACTCATCAACATTCTTCAAAAGGGACTGGTAAATCACCTTTTCTAAAACTTGATGTTAAATTTGAGTTGCCCATGTATAATGGTGAAGTGAATGCATTGAAGCTTGATAATTGGATTCCTCAGTTGGAGGTCTATTGCAGGATTCAAAACCTTCAAGAAGATGACATAAAGATTTAGATAGCTTCCTTGTGAATGGAGGGTGAAAAACTAGTATGGTGGGAATCAAAGACCCAAGAGGAGATTAAAAAACACGGCAAGATCTCAATTTCTTGGAATTATTTCATTGTTGCAATTAAAAGACAATTCTACCCTCTAGCTTATATGCAGAAATTCATCATGAATTCGCAAAACTTTAGACAACTTAGAGGTCAAAATATGCAAGATTACACCCAAGAATTCAGAAAAAGGTTCATGATGTTAGGTGAATATTTACAATCATAGGACACTTTGCTAAAGCAATTAATAGGGGGTTTACACAGTTACCTTAGGCATACCATATTAATGTTTAATCCCAATAATCTAGATGATGTGTGTGTGCAAGCCACTCATCTTGAGGTATGAGGAAAAACCACCCCAGAAGAAGGTAGTAAAAAGACGTTTGGAGGTAAAGAGAAAGGAAAGGGGTTAAAGGGAAATAAAAATGCATCCATTAAAAAGGAAGGAGAGAAAACAATATGTAAATATTGTTCTAGAGAGGGTCATGATGAAGCTCACTATTGGAAGCTTCATCCCGAAATGAAACAAAAAGGAAACAACAAAAAGGGAAAAGAAAAGACAACTACAATCACTTAAAAAGAGGATTTGGGATCCGAATCGGGTGATGAAACTAAAATCATAGCCATGTGGTTTCAAGGAAAGGAATCCATTGCCAACACTAGTTCTTCAGGCTCACAATACAAAACTCCAAATGAAAATAGGAGAATAGAACTGTTTCACATAAGGGTGATCTCAAAACATAACAAGATTGATACGTTGTTTGATAGCGACTCTCAAGCCAATCTTATCTAAGAAAACATTGTCAAAAGTTTAAACCTGGAAACTATTCCACATCATAAACCATATCCACTTGGATGGGTATGTGACAATGCACAATTGCAGGTTACGAGAAAGTGTAAACTGAAACTCACAATCACTGCAAAATTCATAGATGAAGTGGAGCTTAACGTTGTGTCATTAGATACCTATGGCATCATTTTGGGTAGCCCATACTTTTATGATAGAAAAACTATTTTCTATCGACATGAAAACAAATATCACATATTCAAAGGTGGAGTAGAATATATTGTGAGAGCTCACAACAAGAAAACAAATCTTTCATTTGTTAATGCAGGGCAAATGAAATGACTGGTGAATTCGAGCAAGAATTTTATGCTTCTCATGATCAAACCTAAGAATGATATTGATTATGAAGTGTTTGATGGTTGTAATTCAAATTTGAAAACTGATTTGGTTGAATTTGTTAACCACTCTGATGAAACCTTCCAAGAATCAAAGGGATTACATCCCAAGAGGGGAATCCAACCTAAGTTTGAGTTGCAACAAAAGTGTCTTCTTCCTAACAGTGGCATGTATAGGACGTCAATGATGGAAAGTGCAGAAATTAAGATGTGAATCTAGGGATTGTTGAATAAAAGGACCATTCGACCTATTCCTTTACCGTGTTGTGCACCTATTGTTTTGGCGCCCAAGAAGAATGGTAAGCATTTCCTTGAATGAGATTCTAGAAGTGGTTTTCATCAAATTAGAGTTGTTGAAGGAGATATAGGGAAGACGACATTCAAGAGTAGGAAAGGTTTGTTTGAATGGCTTGTTATGCTTTTTGTTCTTTTCCATGCTCCAACTACTTTTATACATATGAAGAAAGATGTGTTGAAGCCATTTCTAGATAGGATAGTCTACTTGGATGACATTTTCATTTTCAGAAAATTTCATTATGAACATGTAATGTATGAGAAAAAAAATACTTGATGTCATATGTCAAGAACATTTGTTTCTAAAGATGTCAAAGTCTGTGTTGGATAAAACTTCTTTGATGTAGTTGAGCCGTGAAATTGGTTCTTCCAAGCATGTTCAGGTTCCCAAAGGATTTTCGGCTATCTGCGTGGGATGAAGAGAAGGTGAGATGAAGTTATACCTCTCCAATATTGAATCCATAACACTCTGTGGTGGTATTGACTCATTCCAACAGATACAGGTGAAGGAATCATACATCCCCGTGAAATTACAGATGCCCTTGCTCTGCTCATAATTTACGAAGGCAATATCAAGATAGTCATTTGGATAAGAGGTTTTATGGGAGTAGCCCAATGTTGGAGGAGAAATTTTAATTTTTCTTCTATTGTAGTTCATTTTCATTCGTTGGCAGTTATGCAAAAGGTCTTCTAGTGGGGAGGCAAAGAATGAGAGGCATTTGATGCTTTTAAAGAAAATATCAATACAACTCCAATACTTTTTTTTCCAGACTTGAGACAATCATTTAAGTTTTAGGTTGTTGTATGTGTCTATGCCATAGGTGCAGTATTTTTGCAATGGGGTAAGCCCATTTCTTTTCATTCAGAATTTTTTAATGAGAAAGTGTTTAAGTTGCAGCGACAAAGGAACTTCCATTAGATTGGTTTTATTCTAATATTCCACTTGGTCAAAAGGTATAAGAAAGGTATAAGCGACAAGTTTGTTAATGTACTTTCTAGGCCTATAGTTTGTATAACTACTTTCCTCAAGCATCATTTTGTTTTACATCAAAGGTATGTTCAGAAAATTACATACTTTCAAGATGTATATTCAAGCTGGAGTTAAAGGAATCAAGTGGAGGAATTTGTTTACCATTTGCATCATAATGTATTGTATCATCTTGGTAAGAAGGATGTTGCTACTGATAGTAACATGGACAAGGCAAAAGAGTTCATTGAACAACTCCAAATGGTACATCAAATAGTGCAAGAACAACCTGAAAAGGTTAAAGGCAAGTATTGTGGAGATCACAAGTTCAAATTCAGTGATCAATGGATTGATATTGGGAAGGTGAGGGAGCTTTACCCTCACCTATTGGTTAATTGAAAGTGATGTTTTGGGGTCCAAAAGACTTCTAGTGGGGAGGAGTGATCAGGTGCTCAAAATTATGCTCAAAAATCAAAGTGTCAGAATCTTGATAAATTTAGCTTCACATCAAATAGCTCATCATTTAGAATCCAATGGTGTGAATGACACTCAATTCCAAGCTTATATGCAGAAGTTAGAGCATAATATAACACATCTTTTATCGTCCTCACTAAGCATAATATAACAAAAATTATAAATAAATGTGAGAAAGATATAATTCTAAATCTGGAGGATGGAATTATGACCCTTGTGATATACCTAATGACGAGCCTCATCATCATCCCCCTATTGAAGTTGTTTCTCATCCTCTGAGATTCGACCAAACAAGAACATGAAAAAATATCCCAATATGCAAGGAAAAAATGATACAATGTCAAAATCTGTTGAATTCTTTATGAAATAAACTGAACAACAATGGCCATCCAAGGATTTAAACTTGGAAGAATTTCTTGAAATATTAAAAGAAGAACATTTTGTTGCTCACCTAGTATATTTGCTTAATATGTTGAAAAACTACAATGGAAGCAGAGAAAAAGGGAAAAATGTTGGACAACTTTCAGAAGGAAATCAATTAGGAAACCATGATCCACAATTTGATTTAGAAATACATGGACATATGGTTAGATAATTTGTGGTGTATTTTGGCTCGTAGGTAAATATTATCCCAAGAGAGACATGGATTAATATGGGGCGAATGAACTTGCACAAAATGAATACTTATCTTAAACTAGCTAACCAAAGATTTATTGAACCAATAGGGATGCTCTGACATGTAAAAACTTCCATAATGGGGATTCCAAAGATAGTCGACTTTGAATTCGTCGATAGAATCCCCACACACCCGACATTAGTCGGTTGACCATGGGGGCAAAAAATGAAGGCAACGATATCATTGGAAAAATATAGAATTAAGATAAAAGGTAACCATAAAAATATTATTATCCCCTTAGACCCCCACGAAGGAAAGCCTTGGGTCGAAGTTTCTGATGAAGAAGCTGAAATGAAACAACTCTATCAAAAGCTGCACGAGGCTCATGACAATGTTGAACCAAACGTTGATGGTGAAATTATGATAGAATATCCACTTTCCATGAGACAAAATTTTGACAAAGAGATTTATGAATAGTAGATTGAAAATTATGAATCTAAAGCAAAAGAATGTTGGACAATTCAGGTCATTTCGACCTCAAAAATTTGTCCATGTTATTGAATTAAAGCAATACCAATTGTATGAGAGAAAAAGTGTCGATAAACACCTTCTCTACTCCCGACAAATCTAACAAATGACTCTAGTAACATCATTCAATTCAAAGAAAGGGCATCTCTTGTTAATCATGTAGAACAAGTAACAAATTCTATTGGAGAACAAGGAAGAATGCAGAGTCTAGTACAAATATTCATAGGACAAGTCGTGAGACGTTGGGATACCAATTCTTCTCGACTTCAAACATGGATGAGTATGAAAACATACTTTATGGAATGCTTTAGAGGGAAAAAATTATATTCACAAAAAAACATACCAACTTTTAGCGCAGGAAAAGATCCTATCGCTCAGTTCTAAATATGTGAATTGGAATGGAGAAGGATTGGCTATAAAGATGAGAAAGTTTTGCCACACATGTTCCCAAATACCTTGGTTGACCTACCAAATAATTGGTATAAATTCAAAGAAGCTCGTAGTCAGTGACTTCAATGGAAAGAATTAAGGGAAAACTTCATCAAGGAATTCGAATTCAAACCAAACAAAGCAGACTTAAAGGATGCAATACAAAAAATTAAAGATTTTATTATAGAAAAAAACCTATGAACGAAAACTAGCATATACCTTAGTAACCTATAATTACATATCAAGGATGTCTGAACAAAGGAGGTCAATTCTTTTAGAAATGGAAGAATCACCTATTAATGGTCAAATCGTTTTCCTAAATAAAAGTCATCCTAAAAATTACAAAAGAATTCAAACAATATATAATGTCAGTAAACAAGAAGAAGTCGAGAAATCAAAAAAGTTAGACTTTCTACCAGAAAATCAAAAAATAAAAGTCAGGGAACAACAACTCAATGAATCTAAAGCACCAGACTAGATCGATGTCAAGATGAAAATACATGAAGTCAACATATCCAATGATGATCGACCAAAAATCGCCTGAATTGTCGATTATTGGTTGGAAAAACAAATCATTGAATTTGTCGATCTACATAAGGAATACCAAGATGTATTCACTCGGGATTATAAATATTTAAAAGGACTTGTCAAAGAAATGGGATAAATGAATATTAATCCTATTCTGGGAGCTAAACCAATAAAGAAACAATCTTATAAGCTTGCGCATAAATATAAACCCATGTGCAAAAATAAATTGAAGGAATTTTAGTAGTAGATATTATTTATCCTATAGAAACATCATAGTGGGTAATTCCTATGATCATTTAGCCAAAGAAGCATGACTCGACCAAAATACACATTTGCGTTGATTATCGAGGATTAAATAAATTAACAATCATTCATCCATTCTCGACTCCATTTGCTGATGAAATATTGAATGAGGTCACGAGACATGAATATTACTCCTTCACTGATGGGTTCTATATCTATAACCATGTGCCTATAGCAGAAGAAGATTGATAAAAAAATACTTTTGTTACAGAATTTGGTTGATTTTCTTACAAGATAATGCCTTTCAATTTAAAAAATGCCCCAGTGGTATTCTCAATAATCATTTTCAAAGCATTCCAAGAGTATATCTATAAAATAATGGTAGGTTATTTCGATGATTGGAAAATGTAAACATTATTGAAAGATCATTTTTAGTGGGTACAACTGATGCTTGAGTGATGCCATCAGATTTGTCTATCCTTGAATATAAAAAAATGCATATTTTCAATACCTATTGGAATGTTGTTGGTCCATGTGGTTTCAAAGGGATCAAAGTAGATATGGCAAAAATCAAGGTAATATTAGATTTGAATCCCCATCTAAATCATAAAAAAAATCAAAATATTCTTAGGATATACAGGATATTATAGAAAATTCATTCGACACTATTTTGATATCACATTTCCAATTGATGAGTTTCTAAGGAAATATGCTCCTTTCATTTGGTCTAATGAATGTGATGAGTCTTTCCAGTTGTTAAAAAGGAAATTATTTGAAGCTCCAATCCTTAAGTTTCACGACTGGTCCAAACAATTCCACATACGCGTCAATGCATCAAATGTTGTAGTCAAAGCAGTTTTAGCACAACCCAATGAGGAACTGATAGATCATCAAAATTCCTCCGCCAGTTGAAAGCTCAACAAAGATGAACGAAACTACTCCATAACATAACATGAATCCCTAGTTATGATTTTCACATTGCAAAAATTTTGACACTACCTCTTGGCCAACCCCTTCATATTTTACACTCATCACCAAGAGTTAAAATACCTTGTCAACAAACTAGTTCATCGAGGTCAAATATGTCAATGGTTATTACTATTCCAGGAATTTGAATTCGAAGTTATCGTACAACCAGGAAAACATAATGTCAGTCTCGACCATCTATTTTGACTTGAGTCTCAAGAGGAATTGACTGACATGGAGGACGACCTTCTAGATGCACACCTATTCAGAATTGAAGCAGTTCCATCTTAACTTGCCGAAATTATAGAATCCTTACAAACCAGAAAAGCACCTGACGGTCTATCAGATAAGAAGAAAAATGCACTTGCTATAAAAGAAACACCGTGTACATTAATAAATTAACAGTTATATCAGCTATGAATTGATGAATTACTTCACAGATGTTCTTTAGAACATGAAAGAGAAATAATGATTGTTGAAGCACACAAAGGGGGAGCCGGAGGACTCTATCAAGGAGAAACAAAAACACAAAAGATAATTTAAGAAATACTATGGTGGCAAACATTATTTTGTGATTGTCAACAATATGTACAAAAATTTGATAGATGTCAAAGAATGGGCTGACCTTCACCGAAACACCATATTTCGTTGCACTCAATTATTCCTTCACTACCTTTTGAGATATGGGCAATCAAGTTTGTTGTCCCATTTCCCAAAAGAGGTAAGAGGACAAGAGTGAAATATATAATAATTGCAGTAGAATATCTAACAATGTGGGTAGAAGTTGATCCAATTGGGTCTGGCACTAGATAAGTTCTAGCTAAATTTATATACGAAAACATAGTACCATGATTCGACTACCCTTTGGTTCTTATCAATGATATAGAGCACATTTTGTAAATGGTACAATCTAAGCATTAACAAAGAATTTTATTATCAAACACCTTAAGATTAATGTGTTTCATCCATAAGCCAATGGTGTTGTTGAGTCGTTCAACAAAACACTAAACAAAGGTTTAATGAAAATTTGTAATGTCGATAGAGATGACTAGAATGATAAAGTTTCAGCAGTTATGTGGGCCTATCACATAGTGTATAAATAGTCAATAGGCGCAACACCATTTAAACTCATTTATGTTCAATAAGTAGTCATACCATTCCACTGTTTAGCAAATGCATAGAGCATACCAACCATACTAAAATATAATAAAAAGTAACAAGTGGAACGACTTAAAAAATTATATCAATTGGAGGAAGACCGACTTTACACTCTTTAGCATAAATAGGTCAATAAGGAATAAGAAAAATCATGGCTTGATAGGAACTTGTAGGCTAAACATTTTTAAATTGGTAATTTAGTTTTACTAATGGCAGTAAAGTAAAAGGAAAGCCAAAGAAGCTTGAAATTGTGTGGTTAGGACCATTTGTTATTGAAGATATCCAACCTCTAGGATACATACAATTGAAGACTTTATAAGGGAATACTTTCAAATCACTTGTTAACATTGCCCGCCATAAAAGATATATTCCTTAGTAATATCTAACATAGGTTATCCATAGGGACAATGGATGAAAAGCCTAGCCAATTAATATGTAAAAAACTAAACTATTAAAACTAAAATTTATTAAGTTACTAAATTATTTTTGCTTTTGTGTATTAAAATTAAATTAATAAAACTAATTAAAAAAGTAGTTACAGATATAACTGACATAACAGTCGATTCACCAAAAAAATAAATTGGAACAATAAATTAGGTAACTAGACCAAGACAACATTATGAAACGCGAGCCCGATCTTCACAATCTCCTAAGGGTGGAACTAAGTTTGGAACAAAAACAATATAAAGATGAGAGAAAGTTAGAATACAAGGGAATAAACTGACTTGGATCATGAAAGAAACATCTCGCAAACCAAAACACAAAGTATGATTCGATAGTTCAGTGAACCAAGAAAGAAGAATCGATTGTTCATCCACGAGTATTTCTAGAAAATCACTCATGTATAACAACCCGTCATATGACCCTGATAGACTATCTCACAAAAGACAAAAATAGGGACCCATCAGCTAGATTAATCAAGTATTTTCATCCCTTTATGACACGTTACACGTTCCACACATACCATTACCGTCAGATGATCAACAGAGGTCATTTCAAAATATTTCACAATTATTACCCACTCCACAAGAATGGTGGCAAGTAGAAGGCATACACGAGCATGGGAACGATCGAATAATCAATCATAAATTGAAGATAAATTTCGGAGGACATCAATCAAGTGATAATTATGGCACAATTAATGCCACTTCTATAAAAACCAAAGAGTACCCTGGTTTATTCAAAATATTTTTTGAAATTCCAGTTGATAACCACTATGACTTCGACGATATCCCTGATATACCAAGCCATGTTATTTCTGACTCTGAAATTCTTGATTTTCTCTTAATAGAGGAATTCCAAGAATATTTCTCCATAGCAAAGTGAAAACCCTAGTATGATGAAGAAGAGATTATAGTCAAGCCCCAAATTAAGGCAAGGTTCGACCTCGCCGACAAAACAAAATTGGAAATTTGCATGCACAACATCAAACAAGCGAAGGTTGAGGAACTTGCATGGGAAAATAACTTTGAATCTTATCTCAAATGGTCCAAGATGAGAGATCAATGGAATGCCCAAACTAATTTCTTATCAAAAGTTTGCATTTGCGACATTCTTGGCACCCTGTTGGTCGAAGACTTGCAGGAGATCAAAGAGGAGGCCATGATATACCTAGTTAGTAGGTATCACAATGGTAAACTTTGGCTGGGTCAACCAAAATCCATCTCTGTTACCACCATCCACTTGATAATTGAACTACCCTACAAAGGAAGCAAGGTGTCCAATGCAGTCAACCTCAATAAGTGGCTCACGAAGTTTGTTGGAGGTGCATCGGGGAAAATTTTGAAAGGTTGGTTATCAGTCAAGTCCAAGATCCCTTGATCAGATGGATTTGCACAATTGTCACCTTATGCCTCACCTAAGTTAGTCAAACCTTAGATGTTAAACTCACAATACTTGAAGCCATTGGTGAGATATCAAATTCCATACATGAATACAACTCAACAGATCATGTAGCTGAACTTGTCAAAGCCAACTATCAAGACTATCAAAATTTTGGTAAGGCCATTTGCTTTCCTTCCTTGCTAATATGGATAGCTATGAATTCTATACCACTCATTGAGGACGAAGACTTCACTAAGAAGGAGACATCCCTCATGAACAATTTTATGATTTTTTCCAATATTTGGTCGAGGAAACCCCAATTGTTTAGCCCCAATGAAATTTTTAGAAATTGGTTCTTGAATATCAAGAACATTTCTAACAAATGGAGGGTCCCTCAACATGTCCTTCGAGCCCTTCCCCCTGCTCCCATATTCAGTTATGTATAGATAATACCTATGTTTGGTATAACAATTCTGTTGAATTCAGCCCTAAGGAACTCCCCTACCAGACATCTATTGACCAAATATTCGACAAATGATGTTGACAGTCCAACACCAAATTTGTCATCCCACCTACAATTCTCAACCCATCCCACGATATTATTACCCCTTTGAAGGATGTTGAAGTCGAAGAAGAAGTTTAGGCCAGCTTATATTTGCAACCATTTAAAGTCGACCTATTAGTTCCCTTCCCAGAATCTTCACAGAAGTCTGCTCGCAAAGAATCTGTTAGTCCTGAGACCACCCTGTCCAAAACAAAGTTGTATCAATGGTAGAAATTTCTCAAATGAATTAAATTGGATGATCCTGAAAAGCAACAACAACTTGACAAAGTCATCAAGCAATTACAACCAGAAGAAAAAGCAACTAAGAAGACCAGAAAGCCTAAAAATCCTTTCATCAAGAGCCAAATATGTGATGCCTGAGAAAGTGCCAAAGGAATGTTTTCTAGTAGTATTCATATCAAGATGAATGAATTTAACCGAAAAATGAAGCATAAGGCTAGATCCGCCTCTCAACAATGTCAACACAGTGGGAACTAAAGTCCACTCTCACAACCAGTCAGGTTAGAATCCCATAGTAACTGAGATTGACTTGAGATATGATACTCTTGTCTAATATCTGACCCATGTTTTAGAATGCACCACCAGTCGAACCATGAATAGTATAACAAGGAGCAATCTGAAAAAAATCAATCGTGAAAGATAATTCTAAGAAATAGCGGTCTGAGAAAACTCAATTGAAACATGACCCATCGGGGCAAAATCAATCAGAACAAACTTAGTCAGAAAAAAACCAATCGACATTGAACCAATCAGATGAAAATCAGTTGGAATTAAATCACTCATATATTCAGAATAATTTGGAACTAATGTGAATGGTAACTCATCTAAATGAACTCTCTTTGATGCAACTATTAAATATCATCAGACAGTGAGTGTGTCGACCAAGTAGTTGAAAGATAAAATGAATGATATGTTTGTTACTAGTACAACACTAGTCATCAATCCACCAAGTACCATGAAATCTCCAACTTCAAATACGACTGCAGAGCCAACTACCACAACCACTCCAAAAACCAAGGAAAAGAAAAATCATGTCAACATTTACTAAATATGGAGACATCAAGCTTTCCCGTGATAAACAAAATTTTCAATTTATAGAACAATATGTTAAGGCTAACAAGAAAAGACTACGGAAAAGGAAGAAGGATACCATAATGTCACCTAATAATAGGAATGAGAAATTGATACTTGGTTGGCATGTCAAATCCAGGAAATCAAAAAACTATAGATTCCAACTTCGTTCAAGATTGAGGATCATCTCACTGTGGTTCAACAACTGGTAGAATAATTGATTGATCAAAATGTCTAGCTCCATACACAATTTTCAAAATGCAGACTCGGCCTACAACTGTTGTAAGTCCTAGTTTTACATAGGCCCTACAGAAGGCCCACAATGAGTTTCTAGTAGCAAAGAAAACTCTAGAAGCCACACTGGACAAAGGAGCTGTCATTCGAGCCACATTGAATCATTAGCCCACCTAACTGGCTTCTATTCATTTGAAAATAAGGGCTCAATAGTTTCTTATCAGAGAATTATTGGCGAGACAAACCTAAAATACAAGAATGCAACAAACACTCAATGCAACTACTGCAACAACACTAGTAGTGGTTAAGAGAGGGAAACAAATCCCAGCATAAAGCTTCCAACACATCAAAATTTTTGTAGTGAATTCTTAACCAAGTTATAGGAATTGAAGAAGCCAATCCCTTTACTCAAAGGATAGTAGAGAACACACTTGTGGAAGAAAATGTGCAATAATTGTCTGATCTCATATAATCCAATGTTAAAGCCAGAGTGGTAGTTCGAGAATGATCTATCTTCGATGAGAACTTGCCTATTTTCGCTCTAGTAATTTATCAGATTGCCTTTCTAAGAATGACTCTGCCTCTAGTAGAATGTTCAACATCACCACGCCCACCACAACCTACCCATGGCTTTTATGCACCCAATGTTTCAACATATGTTTGCAATCTCAGGAAGAGGAAGTTGACTAAGTAGAAAACAAGTTGACACGATGAGCTCCATAGGTTTCGACCACAACATTAGAAGCACAAGGTGAGGACTCGCCAGATGTTCAATATTAATTTCTATTCTCTTGTAATAGTTATACTTAACGTTTTACTTTTGATAACCACTTTCATGAATGTAAATACTCTTTCTTTTGTTAATTTTGTTACACTCCATCCCTCCCCTTCTTCAGGATGAAGAGGTTTTTGAGGGTGGGGGAGATGTTGGAGGAGTTATTCAGCCAAGTTATGTCAACAAGTACACAATGTAATGAAGTCTAACTAATGATAGACTAAGTAACATGTTTGGTTGGATAATTAGACTAGCATAATTGTCCTAACAGACTATATATATGTTTGTTTGTACACAATGTAACTATTTTGGTTCTAGTTTCGACATATAATAAAGATATATATGTGCTCTTATGTAGGTTCTCCATTATTGTGTCTCTTTACATCTTTGTCTATGTGTATCATGTGTTTACTTGATGTCTATCTACTGGTACATATGCATGTTTTTTTCTATATTACAACACCCTATAAGCATATGAATATGAGACGAAAGGCTGAAGGGTGGATTCATTATTTTGACATAGTGGGAAATGATTTGGACCGCTCCAAGCATGCTTTTGACAATAGTCTTGGGATAAACATTTGTTGTTTGCAACCAACCATAAATGTATTTTCATTTAAGAGGAACTTGGATCTTCCATAAATGTTGCTACCACCATTCAACCTCCCCTATATAGAAGTCCTCATACCAGACTTTGTAACCCAATGTAGAAAATTTGTGATAGGTTAACCCGATAATGCAATATAAATCAAAGCAGAACACTATAACCTACTTCTACTTTCAATTTGCGAAAGCTTAAATATCGAGCTAAACAATATAACTAGAAGAAGAAGAATCAATGGCACAATACACATGAAAGTACTTTGGGGAAGTTTCAAATAAAACCCCACAGTATTGTATTATCATACATAGTGGAAATACATAGGAATTATACAAAGCCTTAGCTCTCACAGCTAGCCAGCTCTTAGTACAATCATCACAGATGCTCACAGGAAATCTTGACTTCTCTCCAGCCTTCCTTTCTTCCCTCCAAGCTCCTATTTCCTTGGGTGGATGATTAGCCTATTACCAAGTGGAAAATCAAACCTTCAAAATTGCACAATCCTCAAGGATGAATCCTTGACTGCATGCATGAGTTTTCTCCATGAGAAAACATATGCAACCGATAGTAAATTGTCCTTGAACATTAATCTCAACTGGGTCTTTCTTAGAATAGACATGCATAAGTTTCTGATGAAGGAATCTTCAGTTAACTAGAGTAGCACTAGTTGAGTACAATAATGCATCAACTGACTGTTAACACACAATTAGTTACTCAAACAGTTTGGAACTAATTTAACTGGAATTAACTCAGTAAACTCAATTAACTAATTACAACTCAAATATAACTCAATATTATCTCCTTAATTTAAGGGATAACTCTTGCATGACTTCAGAAAGACTTCTAACTTGGATTTCTCCAACTAATTAATTTAAAATAAATTAATTAATTTCCAAGTAGGTGTTGAGACTAAATTCAATTTTAATTCACAAATTAATTCAAGGACAAATTAAATTGGAATATTCTTGTTACCATATTTCAACACTCCATCTCAACAAGAAAGGGATTATCTGCCACCCTGATCATGTCTCTATGTAACTCGAATTTACACTTTGACAATGCCTTTATCAAAATGTCAACATCTTGCTCCTCTGTCGAAATATACTACAACAACATGATCCTCTCGACCTATGAAAAGCCACGAGTAACAAATCTTGCCTTATTTTTCTCCACACCACCATCAGTAGCTTGCTTTACCTTGTAAAGCCAACGGGAACTCCCAACTGACTTGTTCTCCGGTCTCGGAACCACGTCCCAAACAGTGTTACAAACTATGGAGTCATACTCCTCCACCATAGCTTCAACCCAAATCGGCTGCTGCACTGCTTCCTCAAAGGAATATGGCTTGGTCTTAACACATTCACTAGTAAGGACCATGTATCTAGTGTACCTCTCAGGTGACCTCCTCTATCTGTGCTGAGAAGGTGGTGCTCCCACATTCTCTCACACATCCTCCAACAATCTGTCAGCTTCTCTTGTGCGCTTCTGTCCATCTTTGGAAGACTCTGCTTGAGTGGATGTCTCCACTCCTTGAACCTGTGCACGCAGCTACTCCACATTAGTCTGAGGCTTCTCCTCCTTAAGAACCAACAGTTCCTTTAACTAGTAGGCAAGTACACCCGATAGTTGTGACTTGTATCAATGTACCCCACAAATATCCCCAACTCTTCTGTCGGCTCAAGCTTCTTCCATGCATCCTTTGTCACATGGCAATATACCAATGAGCTAAAGATCTTGAAGTGACCCACATCTGGTCTCTTACCGGAGAAAGCTTCCTATCGTGTCTTCATCCCAAGTATGCAATGTGGGATTCTCTTATGCAAATAGACCATTGTGTTGCATGCCTTAGCCCACAAATGAAGTGGTAGGCCTTGGTCATGCAACATTGCTCATGCTTCCCCTACAATAGTTATGTTCTTCCTCTTGGCCACCCCATTCTATTATGGGTTATGAGGTGCCATCAACTCTCATTTAATTCATTCTGCTGCACAGAAGTCCTTAAACTATTGAGAGACATATTATCCATAGTTGTCACTTCTCAAGGCCTTGATCTTCTTCCCTGACTCTTTCTCGACCAAAGCTTTGAACTCACAAAACTTTGTGAAGGTTTGGTCCTTCTCCTGCATTAAATAAATCCAACATTTACGAGAATAGTCATCAATGAAAATCACATAATACCTTTGCTTCGTTGTGGATGCTGTCGAGAATGGTCCACACAAATCCATATGAACTCGCTCTAAGATAGCCTCTGCTCAACTGTCTCAATCATGAAAGGAAGACTTAGTGTATTTTCCCAAGGTACAACCTTTGCATGTGTCAATTTGCTCAAGTTTACCTTTGGGAAGTCTTGTAGATATCTGATGCATTATCTTCAAAGCCCCATGGTGCAAATGGCCCGACCGCCTATGCCACAACTTGCCAATGTCTTGGCTTTGCACCAATTATTTGCGCAATCATCTACCTCTAGTTTATAGAGATTCTTCACCTGAATCCTTATCCTCTTGGTCTGACTCGTGGCTATGTGTCTTAGGAACACCTTTCCTTTCCTGAAGACAACATCATAGCCTTTTTCCTCCAACATTGCGACTGATACCAAGTTCTTCTTCAATCTAGGCACATACATCACATTTGTCAAGGTGAGAGGAGCTCCATGCTCCCTCTGAAAAGAAACCGTGCCCACTCTTGAAACACTATACCTTCCATCTTCACCCATCTCTATGCACATCTTGAGGTCATTCTCCTCCAAGGCACTAAATAAATTTTTATCATCGGTCATGTGGAATGGGACTCCACTGTCAAGATACCAAAAACAACCCATCATCAATGACACCATGCATGTGATGAGGGTAAAGTCCATTTCGAACTTGGCTAATGTCTCACCTTCTAATCCTTCCGAGGGTCCCTTCTTGGACTTATTCGATGGGAAATTAGTCGCATAATGTCCCATCTTGTGAGAATTAAAGCATCTTATTTAGACATGTCACCATTCTTCCCTCCCTTTCCTTGCCTTACTTGTTAAGGCCATCTTTTCTTCATCATCATTCTTGGATGAAGAACCATCTCGTGTGCTCCTCCTGATCTCCTCCTGCATAAGATCCGACCATAGTCGTTCCCAATCCGGTATTTTCTCCCTTCCATTCACAGAATCCTGGTAGCTATTCCAACTCTTTGGAAGGCCAAGGAGAGCAAGGCTCACCATATCATCATCAGTAGTATTTATTCCCACACTTCCATGCTCATCTTTGCAAGTGGTGAGCTTGTTCAGATATGTGGAAATAGTATCGCCCTTCTCCATCTTGATTCTTTGAAGCTTATCCTTGAGTGCCAATTTCCTTTGGTCACTACTATTCTAGTAGAGGTCGTTCAATGTCTTCCACATTGAAAATGGAGTATCCTTCCCATGGAGACTCAAGACAATATGGTCTCGGACTCCCTCAAGGATGATCTATCTCGCCTTCGCCACACACTTCTTCCACTCTGCCAACTCTTGTGCATTAGTTGAAGTTGGCTTTGGGATTTCTTGATCAATGAATTCCTTCAAGCCATTATCTTCTAATACAACCTCCATTCAATCTTTCCATGCTATGTTATTCAAGATACCTTCCAAGGCATACTTGAGTCTCAAGCCATAGAACACCATTGGCCAAAATTGAAGTATGATATGAATTCGATTTGCACTTACAACCCCGAACTTCAAACTTTGAATTCTCTTCTCAGTATACTTTTCATAGCTTTGATACCATGTAGAAAATTTGTGATAGGTTAACCCGATGATGCAATATATATCAAAGAAGAATACTATAACCTACTTCTACTATCAATTTGCGGAATCTTAAAGATCAAGCTAAACAATATAACCAGAAGAAGAAGAATCAATGGCACAATACACATGAAAATACTTTGGGGCAAGTCTCAGATAAAATCCCACACTATTGTATTATCATACATGGTGGAAATACATAGGAATTATACAAAGCCTTAGCTCTCACAGCTAGCCATATCTTAGTACAATCCTCACAGATGCTCACAAGCAATCTTGGCTTCTCTCCAACCTTCACTTCTGCCCTCCAAGCTCCTATTTCCTTGCGCTTTTCCTTGTGGATGATTAGCCTATTACCAAGTGGAAAAACAAACCTTCAAAACTACACAATCCTCAAGGATGAATCCTTGACTACATGTATGAGTTTTCTCCATGAGGAAACACATGCAACTGATAATACATTGTCATTGAACATTAATCTCAACTCGGTCTTTCTTAGAATAGACATGCATGAGTTTCTGATGTGGTAACCTTTAGTTAACTGGAGTAGCACTAGTTGGTTGAATTAATGCATCAACTGGTTGTTAACTCACTATTAGTTCCTCAAATAGTTTGGAACTAATTTAACTAGAATTAACTCAGTAAACTAAGTTAACTAATCACAACTCAAATATAACTCAATCTTATCTTCGTAATTTAAGGGATAACTCTTGCATGACTTCAGAAATACTTCTAACTTGAATTTTTCCAGTTAATTAATTTAAAATAAATTAATTAACTATTTCCAAGTAGCTGTTAAGACTAAATTTGATTTTAATTCACAATTTAATTCAAAGACAAATTGAATTGGAATATTCTTGTTGCCATATTTCAACACCCAACTTTGCATCATTTCATTTAACTTTATAATATTATATTATAATTCGATAATATTGGTTTGTTTATTTAACATTTATAATCTCAATTTGTTACTTCTAACGAAGACATCATGCAATGTTATTAATATACACTTTAAATTATACAAGTTCTATAATTTATATATCTATATATTAGAAGGAAAAAATTATAAATATTGATATTTTTGGGGTCTGGAGGCGCTTTACAACATAGTATGAGGGAGATTTTGTTGCGAAACTTTAGATGAGATATTGAAGATAAGCTTTAACTCAAAAAATAATAAAACATAAAACATAATGTCAACTCAATTTAAAAATTTATAAAACTCCAAGAAAGTTTAACGAGACTCAAAGTCCACATGTAAAACATAGAGATCTAGCAACCGACGTCATTAGAACTATGAGCATTTGAATGAATATATGAAGTGCCATAATAAAAAATTGTTTGGGTTGATATTCCATGGACGTGAAGTTTAGGCAAACAATCTAGAGAGGTAGATGGTAGTTAAGGCAAGTGTATGGAATGTGCAATAGATTGATTGTGATAATTAATGTTTGCATGTGGCAAAATGTCAAGTTCATCCATGCCATTAACATATCCAGGGGGGGTGCGTGAGTGGATGTTGCCATGTTCCCTAATTTCTTGGCCACCTGGGACATAGAAGCCCACGTCGCCCCCCCTGCTCCAAAAGTACCTTACCCAAGAATACTACATTAAATTGTTATTTGAAATTATATAACTAAATTTAAAATTATTAAAAATTTACAACATTATCTAAGAGATTTAAAATTAAAATATTAATTTAGAAAAATAATCTTATTGACATTTTAAAAAATGAAAAAAATATTTATATACTAACATAAATCAATTTATTATTGGTTTTGTGTTTCAAAAAAACATTCCACAACACTTTAAAGTTTTACATCAATATAGTATATGTTTTTTTTTTTTGGTAATTCTTAAGTCAATTGAAGATCTTATTTATTTATTACTGCATTTTTGTATGTTTTGTGTTATTTCTAATTTAGTAGTATAACAATGGCTACTCCACGATAAGCTTCAATTCTTTCCACCAACAAAATGATATAAAAATAATTTTTTAATATATCACAAAAATAAAAAATGATAATGATGATTAACATCCTCTATAACTTATATGTTGTACTGAAGCTTAAGAAGGTAAGGTATTAATTAGAATTCTTTAATATTTTATTTCTATGATAAAAATAAAGTGAAAGAAGACATTATGTATCACCATACTTTCACTGAGTTAAAAGGTCAAGAAAGTTGGTAGTATGATAGGTATTTTTGAAAATTAAATCAAATGTAAGTGTAAGATGAAAAATATAAGAGAAAATTCTTTTCATCTTCAACCCTCCTAGGATTGCACAAGTGACAAACTCTTTCATTTTATGGTGTTTTCGAAACTGACCAACAACCATTTCACTATAAAACTCATGAGAATTATTTTTAATCTTGGCAATGTTCATTACTTCTTAACATTAATCAAGACAAATAGATACTTTTGGTTTTCAAAATTGGGATTGATCGCCTCCTTATAATATTGTAGTTTCCTTTGTCCCTCCAACTCTTTATTTCCCCAAATTTTTTGCTTAAATTTGGAAGTAATAATATTCTTATATTATCCAAATTATTCAAATGATATCCTCCTTAATTCCCTGATGGTCCAACCAAGACTGGGCATCCTTATGCCACCTTTGCTTAAGTGGTAGGCAGAGGTTTTGGGCTGTCAAGATATTCCAACACATAGGAAATAATTAAGTATAACTTGGTCTAGTGTACAGTTAGGTAAATTGTGTTTCTTTAGTATTCACTTTTTATAACTTACGATTCGACGACCATGATATGTTCTAGACTTGAAGTGATCCAACAGTTCATTCTCACCTTGGTATTATCAAAACTTGATCTATGGCTTAACACCTGATTGGTCCATGATCTCTATTTAAAGAACACGGAGGGTCATTTGTTAGGGGATCGTTCCTGAGAGAAACTTACGTAGATTTTCTTTCTCTTACATTAATAAATTGCCTGAAGTGGCCGTGTTTGCTCAGGTCGTGGACTATTTCCCTCTTCGAGGGTTTTAACCATGTCAAGAATACTAGTGTACTGATCTATGATCTGTTTGTGCGATGTCCTTTGGTGTTTTATCTAAGGAACTTAACTTGTAAATTCCTACATGGTATCAGAGCTATTTGAGGGCCACATTTGTTGGTGATCCAAATCTAAAGACAATACAACTGCATTTGATTGTCGTTTCCTATATCTACTATTTTTTACCACTTTTGGTCCGAGAGGACTGCTCTATTGTGTTAGGAGCATCTGTTCTAGTGAGGAACCCATATCGTTTCACACGAAAACGTTTCCGGTAGCCCTAGCTACGTCATTTTTAAGATTTGAAGGTATACAGTCTTTATTTGCAGTTATAGTTATTTATCTCTCTGTTTATTTCAAATTATAGTCCTCTATAAAATAAATTTATTACAGGATCTATACCTTTCATTTCGGCATATGCTTTTTTCCCCACAACTTTGTGTGATCTGGGCAAACCAAAAACATAAAGAAATGATTTTTCTCATGCGTATGCTCTTTTCTGTTGCGCCTCCGTGTGATCTCAGAAAATCAGAAACATAAAGGAAAATATTTAGTTTCCATCGAAACGTAACTTTAACCTATAAGGCTTGCATACATTTGCTTGGTCGTTTTCTTAGTGTGGTTGTTTTTTTGTTTTGTAGGCATAAAGGGGGTTTTCAAGTAAGCACACACCCCAAATCTTCAGTGAGCAATTAAAACCAAAAAAAAAACCCTTCCTCCTTTCCAAGAATTACCAATCGTTTAAACTAGCTCACTTGGTCTAATGTTACTTCATGATAATAGAGGACTTGGGTTCAAGTCTTTCTTTTTGTTGAGTTACTTTTTCAAAAAGCATATGTAACTTATGTTTTAAATTTTCTTTATGTAAAAGTGTTATTACCCATTATAATAAGTGAGTCACTTTATCTTTATTTAAGTTGCAATTTAGTGGATACTTCATAAAGTGCCATTATAAAAGTGGCTTTCACTTATTTATAAAAGTGAGTCACATAAAGTAATTGTTTTTTAAAGTGAACTAATTAGATTAAGTTTGGAGAAGGGGGAGGGGAATTTTTTTTTTAACATATAACATTATCATCAACTTTCCAATATTCATGTGGTTCATTAGTATCTTCAACAATGTTTCTTCAAAAAGACATAACTTCTTCATCCGGAAGCCATTTTTAGAGATTTTTTTTAATTGGCCTAATTTTTTGAGATTTTTCCATTGTGACACTTAGTTTCATCATATGTTATAGATCTAACCTGGAAATATAATATAATGCAAATAAACCCAGAAATAATATGAAATGATTCTTTATTGATCAAACCCTTATGGTAGGGCAACACCATACATTCACTCCTTAAGGAAGGAGAACACTCCACAAGCCATATGCCTGTTC
>APFE031653233.1:47250-63945 GCA_000404065.3 Pinus taeda
TTCAACCACTGAGTCCTCCTCTGATGTATCAGCACCTGTAACCTTTTCTGCTTCAGCCTCTGTTTGTGTCTGATTGTCAACCATCAACTGCTCATCATCTGATATGTCAGACCCTAGAACATCTTCAGCCTCCTTGGACTCTACCGGTTTATTAATGGAAATATCTTGTAATGTAATTTTCTTCTTTTTATACCAGAGCTTCAGGAATTTCTTCTGTACATTAATATTGATAGTACCCACGGATTCCATCCAAGGATATCCCAAAACAGCATCCATAGTATCCATCTCTGAAGCATAAAAATCACCATGCAACACATATTTATCCATAGAAATCTTCAAATCCTTGTACACTTGAACATCCTCATTATCAACCTATGTATGTTCAATTTGTTTTGCTGGGACTTGCAATTTTTTTGCCACATTAACACTGATAAAATTATGCTGGCAATTAGGATTTATAGACACAACGATCTTCTCTTTCTGAATCAACCCATGAACCTCCAATAAGGATATACCAGTAGGAAATAGACCCACATGTTTCTCCTTATCTTGTTTTCTGGCATGAGACCATCTGTCTAAAAGTAATTTTTCAAATTCTTCCTCTAAAAGTTTGGTCAACTGCTTGTGGTCAAGTGAATTCCACCACCATTTGGCAGCCTCATCTATTAAAAATAACAACACTTTCTCCCTCCAATCTGTCCCAAATATACGCTTTAGTTCCTTTATGAATTCTTCAATAGTCGGACCATCATCTTTTCCTGTAAAAAATTCTTTGCTAGAAGCTATGAAGGTTTGAAAAAATCCACTTACTTGGCTAAAATTTGAAAATGTCACAATTTCGTCAATATTGCTCAGAATCTCTATTATAACTTGTTTTTGGAAATGGAACAACCATTCTGCATCTGCCCATGTGATAGAAATCCTGATTCAGACACTGGTATTTCAGATCTGCGTTGCTACTCTCCCGTCGTCACCCAAAATATCTGCAAAAAAGAGCTGATTTTAAATCAGCGATATCTCCCTCATCCGGACTCTGATTCAACTGATTTTTTTTTTGAATTTGGCTATTTTTCCAAAAAAAATCCAGATATACAATTATATTTTGCAGGTATTGCACCAAGGCGTCTAGATCTGCGCCACAAACGTGCTGCCCTGAAAAATTATCTGCAACCCCACTGATTTTTAAATCAGCGATATCTCCTTCATCCGGACTCCGATTCAACTGATTTTTTTTTTGAATTTGGGTATTTTTCCACAAAGAATCCATATCTACAATTAGATTTTGCAAATATTGCACCAGGACGTCTAGATCTGATCTGCAAATTCGCCGCCCTTGAAATCCTGCAAAAATGAAAAGAAAAAAAAAATTCTCCACTTTTGTGCCAAAGAAAGTGCTCTGATACCACTTGTTGTAGATCTAACCTGGAAATATAATATAATACAAATAAACCCAGAAATAATATGAAATGATTCTTTATTGATCAAACCCTTATGGTAGGGCAACACCATACATTCACTCCTTAAGGAAGGAGAACACTCCACAAGCCATATGCCTGCTCATACAAGAATAATTCTCTTCATATCCTCTCCATGTGGAGTCTCTAGCCTCTATATAGGCCTCATACATACAATACCATGCATCATTACCATGGTTTCCTCATACCATCAACTAATACCATGGGCCCCTTACATTATTATTAACTACTTGTGGTCCCTTACATGACATGAGTTAACCACCTTATTTATTACTATGGCCCATCCCATTATTACATTATTACCTTGGGTACCTCCCTCGGTACCCCATATTACCCCCCTAGGTATATAACATCATATATATAGCTTCAATTTCTTTTAAAATGGAAATTCTATGCCTAGTTATTCTTGATAGCACCAACTACTTCTAATGGCTATCCTACATGGTGAATTTATTTAGAATAAATGTCTTTATAGAATAGCCTCAGGCCAAGAGTCTAAACCTCAAGATGAAGATGAACAATCCAAATGGGAAAATAAGAAAGATCAAGCATGTGGGTTGATAGGGATGTCTATTTCTTCAAACCTTCGATTCCATATCGTATAAATTGATACCCCCGATAAAGCAATGAAACATCTCAATAAAGTTTTTGGAATTAAAAATGAAATTAGAGCCCATCAACTCAAAAATGAGTTGCTTACATTGGACACCAATAATTTTTCTTCCATTGAAGATCTTTTGTCCAAGTTCAAGACCCTTAGAATTCTATTGGAAGGTTTTAAGGTTAAGAAAGAATATGGTAGCCTTATCTATTCCATTCTTACTAAGTTACGACCACCCTAATATGTGTTTGTTTCCACCTTCCATTCTACTAGAGAAGCCTTTATTTCTCAAGGACAAGAATACAAGTCCCCCTCTTTTGATGCCTTTTGTGATTCTTTAATAAGAGAGCAAGAAAAACTCTTACATCTTGGTCTTCTTAATACTAGAAACTCTTCTAAGAAAGCCTTAGCAACTCAACAACAACCAAGTTCAAAGAATCTTAAGAAGCAACATCCTAAAAAGAATGGTCCTAAACCAAACAAAGGTCCTCAGAAATTTTGGTCTCACAATGAAAAAATAACTCAACAAAATGATTAGGCAACTAAAAAAAGAAGGAAGAAGACTGATAGACATTGCAACTTTTGTAATCGTGATGGCCACATAGAATCCAAATACTTTAAGAAGATGGAAGGCTTGGAAGCAATGATGAAGAAGCATAGCATCCATTTCGAACACTCTTCAACTTCAACTTCATCTTCAAGAATAACACTTTCTGCATGTGGTTGTCAAGCATCTCGATTTGGTTATGCACTAAATGTATCTTCTTCTTCTCATTCTCATGAGTGGCTCATTGATTTTGGAGCTTCTTATCACGTGGCCAAAACCAAAGCCATGTTTTCTTCTTTAAATGATTGTAACACCAAAAATATGTATGTTGGTGATGATAGGTCTCTTGCTATTGTAGGGACTAGAACTATTCATCTAAATATGGTCAATTTAATGATGTATTATGTGTTCCTACCTTATCCTACAACTTTCTATCTGTATATCAGATAACTCATTCAGGTGAAGGTAGAACCATTGAATTTTCACCTCATGATGTTGTAATTAAGGACCTAAGAGATCCTAGACAGATTTTAGGTACTGGCATTGCTGATGATTCTACAAGGCTATATAAGTTTAACAACTTTGGGTCATCAACTCTTCCCTTGGTATTTGTGCTCATAATGATGAAGTGAGCAAACTTTGGCATGAGCGATTTGGTCACTTAAACTATTGCTCCCTTCAAAATCTATGTAAAGAAAATATGGTGACAGGGCTTCTTATGGTATCTTGCATAGATGGTGTTTGTTCCGGATGTGTACTTGGAAAAAATCATCGGGATAGTTTTGAAAAACGTGCGTCTTGGCACGCCTTAGCCCATTTACAACTTGTGCATAGTGATTTATGTGGTCCACTTCCAGTTGTTTCATTCTATGGCTACAAGTATTTCTTTAATTTCATTGATGATTTCTCCAGAAATATTTGGGTATACTTCTTAAAACTCAAGAGTGAAATCTTTAACATGTTCTTGGCCTTTAAGGCCTTTGTTGAGAAATAATATGGACATCAAATTCTTAAGCTAAGATCTAATAATGGTGGATAATATGTCAACAAAAAATTAATCAACTTTTGCACTAAGCATGGAGTTCAATTGCAACATATTGTTCCATATACTCTACAGTAAAATGGTGTAGTTGAAAGGAAGAATCACACCTTAAAGGAAATGGCTATTTGTATGCTTCAATGTAAAGGACTTAGACTTAATGTTTGGGTAGAAGAAATTAACAGTGCAAATTACATAGTAAATCACACTCCTACTAATGTTTTAAAGAATACCACTCCAAAAGAAGCATGGAGCTCAATTAAACCAGATGTAAGTCACTTTTGTGTTTTTGGAAGTGAAGCATGAACCCATATTCTAGATGAGAAACATAAAGCCTTAGAACCTAAGAGTGAAAAATGTATTTTTATTAGGTATTTTGAAGATGTCAAAGGATATAGACTTCTTCAACCTAAATCCAAAAATGTTATCATTAGAAGAGATGTAAATTTTGTTGAAAATATATCAGCCTGCGATCTTAGTTTGACGGATATGCCACCTCTCTCTATCCCTTCCACCTCTGAAAATATTCCTTCTTTAGATGATGACAATGAGATTTAAAATCCTCCCCCACCTTCTTGGGATCCTCCTTCAGCTTATCAGCTTCCAAAATGGGTTCGCCCTACTCGGAATGCAACAAGTTCTCTTGCATGTGATTCTACAGATCAACGTTGTACACATTCTCAGTTTGATAGAGCCTCTTCTTTACTGGCTCAAGCTTCAACAAATTATGATCTTGACACCTTTACAAAAGCTTTAGACCATCCATATGGGGATGTAGCTATGAATGAAGAATATCTTTTATTATTAGCAAATGATAGATGGGACCTTGTTCCTCTTCCAAAGGGACGAAAACTTATTATATGCAAATGGGTTTACAGAACCAAGTTTGGACTAGATGGAAAATTTGATAAACATAAAGCTTATCTTGTTGTTAAGGGTTTTGCACAAGTTGAAGGCATTGACTATACTGAAACCTTCTCCCCTATTTTCAAAATGAACTCTATCCACCTTATTATTTCCCTTGCTTCCTCCTTCAAATAGGAAGTCCATTAGATGGATGTTAAATCCGCCTTCTTGCATGGGACTTGCATGAATAAATTTATATGGAAAAACCTCCTGGATTTATAAAAATAGTCTCCAGCCTTGTATGTTTGCTTAAGAAATCCATTTATGGTCTCAATAAATCCCCTCGGGCTTGGTATCCCAAAATGGATAACTTTATTTTAGATACTGACTTTTCTAGGTGTCATTCTGACAATATTATGTACACCAAGAAAGTGGGTAAGTCTCTTAACATTCTTGTTCTTTATGTTGGTGATCTTATACTTACTGGTAGTGAGCCCAACCTTATAAACCATGTTAATTATAGCCTTAAAAAATATTTTGAAATGACAAATGTAGGAAATTTGCATTATTTTCTTGGTCTTGAAGTCTTGCAATCCAAAGAAAGTATTTCCCTTTCCCTGTCCAAGTATACATGTGATCTTCTACACCACTTTCACATGGAAGACTGTAAGCTAGCCCCTTCTCCCTTTCAGTTTGGAGTAAAACTTTCAGTCACTTTACTTCCCCTGAAGTTGATGCTACCTTATACTGTCAACTTCTTGGAAAAATTTTGTATCTGACCCCTACCCATTGTGACCTTTCCTTTGTTGTTGTCTTTGTTTCTCAGTTTATGAAAAAACCACATGAAATTCATTGGAAACAAACTACAAGGATACTTCATTATGTTCAAGGTACAGTTCAGTGTGGGATTCATTACACTACAGAAGCATCTCCTCTATTGGTTGGTTTCACTAATTCTGATTGGGCTAGTGACCCTGATGATCGGAAGTCAACTGCAAGTTATTTCTTCACTCTTAGTTCTGGACCTATTACATGGGCTTGCAAGAAACAAAGTGTCATTTCTCTTTCTTCAGTAGAAGTAGAGTATCATGGCACCGTTGAAGCTAGTAAGGAAACCATGTGGCTTCGTCATATCCTGTCAGAGTTCAGTTTTGAACAACAACATCCGACTACACTTTGGTGTGACAACCAAAGTGCCATTCAACTATGAAAATATATAGTCCAACATTAGCGCAACAAACACATTGAAATACATATGCAATTCATCAGAAAGTTCATTCATGACCATGTTCTTGAGGTACAATATTGTTCAACCACTGATCAAGTTGTAGACATCTTTATAAAGGCTCTCACAGAGGTGAAGATTACTAAAATTTGATTGATGGTTGGAGTTTAGGAATTTGTCACTAAGGGGGGATAGGTTCTAATGCCTCCTTCCTTCTCTTATTGTTTCATCTTTGTACATCCTTCAATCTTATCCCAAGTTGTCCTTATGGGGGGATGTTAAGATATTCTAACACATAGGAAATAATTAAGTATAACTTGGTCTAGTGTATAGTTAGGTAAAGTGTGTTTCTTTAGTATGTACTTTTTGTAACTTATAATTCGACGATCATGATATGTTCTAGACATGAAGTGATGTGACGGTTCATTCTCTCCTCAGTATTACCGACACTTGATCTATTACTTAACACCCGATTGGTCCATGATCTCTATTTAAAGAGCATGGAGGGTCATTTGTTAAGGGACCGTTCATGAGAGAAGCTTATGTAAATTTTGTTTCTTTTACATTAATAAATTGCCTGAAGTGGTCACATTGGCTCAGCCATGGGCTATTTCCCTCTTTGAGGATTTTAACCACGTCAAGAATACTGGTGAACTGATCTATGATCTATTTGTGAGTGGTGTCCTTTGGTGTTCTATCTAAGAAACTTTCCCTGTAAATTCATACATGGGCTAGAGATAGAAGCAATTTTAGGAAACCTCTTGGCTTCCATGTTGTATAATAATTTTTACCTTGATATTTTAAGTTTATTTTGTAGGCTTGGAGACTACATCTTCATCATGTCCAACATATCACCTTGATTTGGGTGGGGAATTGAACCAATGACTTCACATCAAGGGGTGCCTTAACAGAGCACCTAATCACCATCTATCCAAGACCCCATGGACACCCTAATATTTTAAGTTAATAAATAAATATTTATTTAATATATTATTTTTATTTTTTCATTAGCGACAATTTTTTAAATCATAAATATAAATTATCATACAACTCTTTTCTTATGTTATCAATCAATAGATAGTTGGGATAATGTTGTTATCCTCCACAATCACTTCAATTTCCATGTACTACATATTGGATTATTTTTTGTAATACCCTAGAGCTTTATTATTTTAATAGTATGTTTAAAAATAAACATATATAATTTTTATATAAAAATAAGATGATATCAACCTAAAAAATCTCATTCACTTCAATTTCCACATGCTACATATTGGATTGTCTTTTCTAGTGCCCTAGAGGCTTATTGTTTTAATAATATCTTAAAACAAACATATATAATTTGTATATAAAATATGATGATACCAACCTAAAAGATCTTATTCATATACAAAAGTGTCATTTTTAAAATAATATGCCTCTCCTAAATTCCCTATATTATATTAAAAGAAAAAGGGGGTAAACTAACATCCCTCCTAAACTCCCTATGTTATATCAAAAGAAAAAAAGAAGGGAGAAACTAACATTTGTCCTAAAATTCCTATGTTATATTAAAATTAAAGTAAAAGTAAATGAAAACAAATAACAATTCCATTGGTTGTAATTTTTATTTTTTGACCAGGGCTTGTTAGAAACCAGGCAATACTGAGAGGGGGTGAATTAGTATTGTAGGAATTTTATAAATTGTATATCACTTCCAATGATATTAGGACACTAATAAATAATTCATCAATTATGGAGATGAGCATGACAAGAATCAACATAACTAGCACAAATAGTACACATATATTCTTCAAAATTTTGTGCAATTCCTTCACAAAGAAAGCTACAATTTGCTATTACAAAATTCTCTTGCTACAACTAGCTGGAAACTACAACTCCCTAATCTATCAACTACAAACGAAATGAGCTACAACCCCTAATTGTTTACCAACACCTACTGGAAGGAATAACAAACCCTGGTCTGCAAGCTACAACTTGCTTGACATCAACGATTCATCTTTCATCCATTTTCAAACTAGAACAATAAATTCCAACTCTAAAATAAACTAATTTTACCACCTTCACCAAAACACCTTCAACAATATCTCACTACTAAGACACTCGCCATCCACACAAACATCAATCTAACTCATACACACCACAGTGCATCCACACTCTTGCAAAATTCTGCTTATAAAGAAACTTGCTACTAAATTAGGTTTCTTTTCTTTTTAGTTTACTTACACTTGAATCCTTGCATGAATTAGTTAATTTTTTCTTTCTCCTATTCTGTCAAGTCATTTGAATGTGTTTTGCAAGTTTTCAATCACTGATCTATTGTTTTGAACTCAATCTCTGAGCTTTTCTAATTAAATCAGCAAATTATACTTATTCTAGCACCTATTAGAGTTTAACTAGAGTTTCTGTTGTAGTTATAACTTTGGTTAAACCCCAAATATAGGTAAAATTCCAAATATTGTGCAAATAATGTCCATGCCATCAAATTTCTCCTTAAGCCCCTAGCGTAGCTGCATTGGCCCGTTTCCACCCATATGACCAAGGAGTTATGACCACCACCTTAGTCCTTAAGAGCTTAGCCTATCTCGTGCCTTCTATCATGATTGTCACACATAACTAAGTCCTAGTGCTTGTGCCTTTATCCCAACACTATTTTATTGTGCCTCTTTAAACCTTCCAAGGTTCTCTGTGCAGGATGAGCTATCAGTGGGTTTGCTTACTTCATTCTCATTGGTTGTCGCTATCGCTTTGTACTATCATCGTATCTTGACCCTGTACTCCACCATTTTTCTTATGCACACTCTGAATTACTTTCGGTGTCAATCCGCAGGGATGACATGTCCTGATGGGACCTCCATTTTGCTTCTCCCATTAGTTGTTGGCTACCCAGCTGGATTACTGATGTGTCCTGGCACTTATTATCTTGGTGTTCTCCTCTTTCACACTTTTATTTACCTCTTGGGTCTACCTTTAGGGATGGGTTATCCTGGTGGGTCCCCCTTTGCACCTACACACCAATAAAATGTTACACAGGCTAAGTTCACTCTAACAAATGCCACGTTACTCGTTGATTATTCATTACAATGAACCCTTCTCATGCATTGCTCAAACCTTTAGGGATCAGGCCTATGATATGCCAACATTCCTATGTCATCTTCACCACGTGGTGCCATCTTAGTGGTGACACGTTTCACTAGGAAATGACCCATTAGGGTATGTGAAAACATACAATCTACATACCACATGTACTTTGGTCTATATTTTCACAACTCTTGTGTTGACATCATCACTCGTTGATTATTCATTACAATGAACCCTTCTCATGCATTGCTCAAACCTTTCGGGATCAGGCCTATGATATGCCAACATTCCTATGTCATCTTCACCATGTGGTGCCATCTTAGTGGTGACACGTTTCACTAGGAAATGACCCATTAGGGTATGTGAAAACATAGAATCTACATACCACATGTACTTTGGTCTATATTTTCACAACTCTTGTGTTGACATCATCTTGACCAACATAATGTTTCCATGTTTCCTATTAGAGAGGAGAGAGAAAGGGCCCCAAAGCCTTGTTTTTGCGCCAATTCCATTTATAAAAAAGTTCTATGGGTCTCAACCATTTACTCTGTTGCCTCTTCTCCTTACGCCATGTTGCCTAGACTTGCTTCGAAAACCATTTGTGGTTTGCGGTGGGGGGGAGAGTTTCAGAATCAATATCCATCATTGATCACAAGATTGACGATATGAGAAAACCACCCAGTCCGATAACCCCCATATGTGTTAACCCTTTCACTTACTGACCCATCAGAACTATCTCTAATATGTTGGTGGGACACATTGGTTTTGATCCACCATTAGGTATTCTAATTATTTAACTCTGGCCACCCACAAGGATTTCGTCATCCCACTTGTGTCATCTTAGATGCCTCTTTTGTGTGCTCTTTGAAAAATTTCAGGGAAGACTTGTCGAGATAAGTTATTAAGTGGGATCTACCATGGGCCAATAAAACTAATTCCCACTGCAATGTTTTTTTCCATGTTTTCTTGAAGCTTTGGATAGTCACTCTTTTAAAAAGGCTATTCTAATTTGGTAACTCCACCAAAAATAAACTGCTCCAAAGCACTTTCACTAAATTTAACTCTCCAATTTGACTTTTGGTGTCCTTATCTTTAACCAGCCTTATCTTTTGAACATGGAGGCCATTTTCTGCCTTGCACATACCACTAGAAATCTCTTTCAAATCCCTATCCATCTGCTTAGGTTCCATTTTCTCTTAAAGTTCTCTTCTACACTAGAAATACATTCAAAGTCTTTGCACCATTTCAACATGCTCTACTCATCTTTTAGTCACCTTATATCATCCATTTTCCATATTTTTCCATGTTTTTCCATCAATGAAAACACATTTATAACATTTTCCCCCTTTGGCATTGATGGAAACATCTTTGATCAAACAAAACAACATATGGAAAACAAGATGTGCATGTGTTCTTATTTATATTTTGAAGATTCCTCCCCTTGTAATATACTTCTATTGTGTTGTACTATTTCTTGTATGGTGTTATTGCTATTATTTTGTGCCATGATTTCACCAAGACTTATCCCCTTTATAATTTTTGTAATTGGAGACACTTCTTGGTTTTGTTTGATATCCAAGATTTCTTCCCCTCTAACATTAATGCTATAGATGTACTCCCCCTATCAACAATATTCCACTATCTTGTTGGTCTTATGGACCTGACAACTTCACCATAATATGTTGAACATATACTAGTTTCCTTTCTTCCTCTTGAAGGAATATCTAGTGGAGGGAGGCAAGATGAATAACTCCTAGTCTTTGTGTCAAATACTCAAACCGGTCTCTAGGGAGTGGTTTGGTGAAAATATCAACAACCTTTTCTTTTATAGGAACATACTCCAATGTCACAATCTCATGGGTAACTTTCTATCTCAATAAATGGTACACGATTGGAATATGCTCTTTCTTTGAGTGAAAATTATCATTCTTTGACATGTTTATGGCACTTGTATTGTCACAAATATTAGGAATAGGTTGATCATAAAACACATGTACATATTGCAAGGTCTATTTCATCCACAATAGTTGAGTGCAACAAGAAGCTGTTGCAATATATTCTACTACAATTGTAGATAAAGAGATTGAACCTTGCTTCTTGCTCAACCATGAAACTAGACATTCTCCAAGAAATAAAGTACCACCACTAGTGCTCTTTCGATCATATACATCACCTTCCAAATCATCATCAGTATAAATAGTTAGGGAAAAATATTTACCTCTTGGGTATGAGAGTCCATAGTCCACTGTGGCTCTAAGATATCTAAGAATCCTCTTCGCTGCCAAAAGATGGCTTTGTTTAGGGGTTACTTGAAATCTTCCAACAATACCAACTTCCTACATAATGTCTAGGTTTGAAGCTATCAAATATAATAGGATGCTTATGATGGATCTATATATATTCTGGTTAACATTAGGTGATTCATCATTCTTACTAAGCTTGCAACCTGTAACCATTGGTGTGCTCACAAAAGAGTATTCCTCCATGCCAAACTTATTAAATACTTCCTTGAGATATTTACCTTACGTAATGAAACTTCTTTCAGTGGTTTGTGTAATCTGAAATCCAAAGAAATACGAAACATCTCCAAATATAGACATCTCAAACTTAGCCTTCACATCTGCTACAAATTGGCATGTTAACAAATCTAAATTACAAGAAAAAATAATGCCATTAACATAAACAACCACCACTATGAGTTTTCCATCATTAGATTTGACATATAAATTTCTATTAGATGTGCTTCTTTTAAATTACCAATGATTTGGTCAGTTGGGTGGTATTTTTTAACATACCTTGAAGGATATTTAGCTTGCAAACTAGAGGGCTCTTCATTTTCTTCTTCTTAAAGTGGCTCATGGTCCTCCTCATCATTACTGAATGGTTCATTAGAGCTAGCATTTATTGGTTGTTTGACTTCATTTTCAACATATTCATCCACTTTGACATCAATACAATCAATAATCCTCTTGGTATTCTTATTATAGCATCTATAGCCTTTGTTTATTTGAGAATATCCAGTAAAATACCTTCATTAGCCCTTGCATAAAAATTACTAAGATTGTCATCATTTCTCTTGATTTAAAACTTGCTACCAAAAATGTGAAAAATGCTTGATTTTTGTAGGTCTGTCATACCAAAGATTATAGGGAGTTTTGTCACCGTTTGGTCTTAAATGAGCTTTGTTGTGTATCACCACTGTTTTGTGAATGGCTTCAACCCAAAATATTTGTTGAACTTTACTTTCATCCATCATAGCTCTGGCTAGTTGTTGTACCTATATGTTTTCTCTCTCTGCTACACCATTTTATCATGGAGCTTATGTTATAGTGAACTGCCTCTTGATGCCATGCTTCTTGAAACATTTATCAAACTCTTTTGAAATAAATTCACCTCCATTATCATATCTTATTATCTTGATTTTGCAATTAGTTTCATTTTCAACCATAGGTTTGAAATATTTAAAGTTCCAAAAATCTTCAGATTTTTCTCTAAGAAAAGCAACCCACATCATCCTGCTAAAATTATCAAATATAAGCATGATATACAATTTACTTGTATGTTTCTGTGTTCTTGATGGTCCAAACATTTCCCTATGCACTAGATAAAGTGGCTTTGATGATGAGTCCTCCTTAGATTGAATGAAGCTCGAGTTTTCTTACCCAATTAACAAGATTTGCAAATTGTATTCTCTAGTTTTGATAGCCTAGGTAAATCCTTGACAACATTCATCTTGCTCAGTTTGGCTATTTGATCAAAATTCAGATGCCTAAATATCCTATGCCACAACCAAATATCATCAATATTTGATAAGAAACATTTTTTATGTTTTCTCTTTTAGAACATAAACATTATTTTCTATTCTCATAACTTTAGATACTATTTCAACTATGCGTGCAGACTTGATTTGATCATTTTTAGCTTTAAATCACAACATAGACTTGACCACACATCTGAGACACACTAACCATATTTCTCTTCATCCCATCAACAAATAAAACATTGCTATATTTGCCTCTACCATTTGATAGACTAGCAACTCCTTTACCAAAAAACTTACCAGTTGCAATGTTACCAAAAGGTTACATTTCCCTTTTCAACCAGTTTCTATGTCAATAACTTGCTTATGTCTCCTGACATGTTCCTGGAAAAAACATTATCCACATACCACTGAATGCCTTTATTCTGAGCATACTAAATGATATCACATTGTTTTGTGCTCTCCTTTTCTTTCCAGGCCTTGGGTTCAGGCCTCTTGTCCTTAAGTCTGCAATCAATTGCTCTACGCTCAAATTTTTTACATTTTAAACATTGAATCAGATTGTTCAAAGGAACAAAATAATTTTTGTACCTAGGTCTATTGTTCCTCTATCTAATCTATTGATTTCTTCTTCTTACTATGATTTTATTATAGGATGAATTCACTTTGCAATTTTCTTCTTTATGGCCATAATTGGTGCAGGTAATACAATAACCTGGAAAAATATCAACATACTTGGAAAACTATCTTCTATTTATTGGTTGGATTAATTTCTAAGTTTTTCTATTTGCATGACCAATGTTTTTATGCGAAAAAATTATCTCTTTATTTTTTTTTGGTTGATCATTCTTTAACTGGTTATTGAGTTGTGTGGTGTCTTTTCCTTTTTTCTAATGTGTAGTCTCTCATTTTATTTCTAGGTGATTGCTTTCTTACCCTTTGATTCTATTGTTGCACTAGACTCAGACTCAAACCCTAAACAACTTCATTTTTTTGAGACTCTCTGTGCATCCATGAAGGTTTAACCACGTGCAAAAATTACCTGCATAAGAATTCTAAAAAACAGAAAATAAACAATCGTGAGAGAATAAAACATAAAAAAGATATACACAGATATTTTCCACTGGATCCCAAAACTGGGACTACCAGATTGATTTTTCATTATATTCCTTTCAATGTTACAATACATATATATACATGTCTAAGAATCCATATAAAACCCCAATCCATTAACCTTGGATTAGAACATAACCATATTTCCATTGACCAAATCTACACAATACCATGGGCAGAAAATCATCATGCCCAAAACCATGTGCAAAAACCATGCACAAAACCATAGGTAGGTCTGCCCACCTAATATAGGGTCCAAAAAAATTTCCTCTGGGACATTGCCACGGACCCCGTAGATGGGGGCTACCGTCCCCCTACTATTCCAAGCACAATAAGTAGGGGATGCTATCGCCCTCCCTATGCCCCCCGTGTGTGGGGCTAGTTGTGGAAAGAATATAACACACACCCAAAATTCTCCCACATGTCGTTTCCTTTCCATGGGGGGCACAAGAGAGCTTAGTCATTGGTCTAGCCCTACACTGACCATTATTTCTCTACACCAAGAAAACTTCTTAGTGCTCATAGACTTTGTAAATGCATTTGCAAAATTCTTCAGCGTTCACCTTTACCAACAAAGTCATACTGAACATCAATGTGCTTTGTCTTTGAATGATAAGTAGGGTTCTTTCCCAAGAAAATTGCACTTTGACTTTAATAATCTATCCTTATAGCTCATTTTACCAACCCCATACTTGAACACAATCTCTACAACCAAAATGCTTCCTTGCTTGCATGAATGACTGCCATGTATTCTACCTCTGTAGTTGATAGTGCCACTATAGATTGTCTCTTTCTCATCCAACTGACTCCACCTCCAAACAGGTTAAATACATACCCACTTTTAGATCTTCTCTGATCCAAATCTCCAACCCAGTCTGCATCAATAAATCCATGGATCTCCAAAACTCTATCGAACCTTGGTCTTCCTTGGTAGCATAGACCATAATCACTAGTGCCTCGCAAATACCTAAAAACCCACTTCACTCTTTTCCAATGCTCCTTCTGTAGTTTTGAAATAAACCTGCTCAATACTCCCACTTCCTGTGAAATTTCTGGTCTAGTATAGACCATTGCATACATTAGGCTACCGACTACACTTGTGTATGGAACATGGGACATGTCCTATTCCTCTTCTTGTGTCTTGGGACATTATTCAGTAGATAACTTTACACCGACATGAATAGGAACCTTCACTAGTTTACTATCCTGCATATTAAACATCTACAATATTGTCTAAAAATACTTCCTCTGGTTTATCCAGAGCTTCCTTTTTGCCTAATCTCATTTAATTTACATGCCCAAAATATAGTTTGCAGCACCAACATCTTTCATGTCGAATTTGGAGGACAATTGGGTCTTCAATTCTAGATAATTTCTTTGTTATTTCCAATCAACAACATATCATCCACGTACAAGACCAAATAAATAACATGGTCACCAATTAATTTAAAATACATGCAGTGATTTGCTTTGCTTCTAGTGAAGCCAAGTCTCCCCTTATATATTCGGATACCACATCCTTGGTGACTATTTTAACCCATACAAAGACTTTTTTGACCTGCATACTAGTTCTATCTTACCCTTCACCACAAAGCCTTCAGGTTGCTTCATCTAGATTTCTTCTTCTCGATCCCAATGAAGAAATGTTGTCTTCACATCCATCTGTTCTACCTCAAAATCAAAAGCATCATCAACAGATAAAAATAATCTAATAGAAGCTACCTTGGCGACAAGAGAAAAAATATCACTAAAATCAATTCTCGGCACTTGGGAATAACCTTTTTCTACCAACCGAGCTTTGTATTTCTCCACCTTTCCTTTTGCATTCATCTTCTTCTTAAACACCCATTTACTGCCAATGGGTTTCATTCCATCCAGAAACTCTACCAAATCCCAAGCCTTATTTTTGTGCAAGGATGCCATTTTATCTACCATGGCCTCTCTTATGAAACCAGCTCACAAAAAGATAGAAAAGATAGATCAATGCCTCAAAATTTAGCCTCTTTGAGGGGGCAACCTCCTTTACATTACACAAATGAAAAATTCTTGGATGATTCAAATGAAAAAACCTCCTTTCTATATATAAGAGTATAAGGGTCACAATATAACGAAGCCGACATAACAATAATAATGTAAGGGCACAATAATAACAATAGTGGGCTTCTATGGGGCACAATAGTAACAATATGGGCACTACATGGGTACATCAATATAATAAGGGGGTTGTACTAATAATAATAAGGGGTTACACTAGTAGTATAGGGGCCTAACATGCCCCTCTCCTTCAAAAAGTGTTGTTCTCAACGCTTGAGTATTTCTTGATGCTTCTGTATAAACTTCTTGTCCTCCGATGTGGAATCTTCAGCGCGTAAGTTCTTCCACTTGATGAGATACTCTGAAATTGATTGATTTCGTAGCTGTCATGTTCTTGTTTCTGTGACTGCTCCAGGTTCCAATATGATTTTTCCTTCCTCTTCAATTTCTGGCAATATGTTTTGAATTGGGATGTTTTGCAACTTTTGAATAAGTGGCCATACTTCTTCATCCTTCTTCGATTCATCCCTTGCTTCATTTATCCAATCTAGTTGGATAATAGAAATAGCATAAAACAATGCTTCCACAACCTCATCCTTTCTTGAGAGTGCATCTGCAACAAAATTTGATTCCATTTTCTATAAATGATGTCAAAGTCATAATACAACATATGTGTGACACATTTTTTCTGTTCTTCTAAAGATAATAGTTGTTCTAAAAAGTATTTAAGACTATCATGATCCATTTTTACCATGAAGTGTCTTCCCATTCGGTAAGGTCACCATTTTTTAAGCATGTAGTATTTCCAACATTTCCTTCTCATAAATAGCTTGCTTGAGATGTAGTAGTAAAAATACCCAATCACCTACATCAAACATTTTTCACTACAATGTTGATCTACATGTTGTTTCATTCGATTTTACACCAAAGTGGCGTTGTCCTTTAAAAGTTGGAGAACTTGTTATTGATGC
>APFE031653235.1:0-16712 GCA_000404065.3 Pinus taeda
TGACAAGGATTTTTTCAATATGAAAAGCAACCATGTTCCAACGTTGTATTGTGACAAATATTGTCTCAATATGAAAATCAATCATCATCAACCATGATTGCTTTAGGGTTCATAATGTTTATCTTAGGGTTTATATACCTTGATTTTATATTATTGATCCCTTGGGTTTGATATTATTTCCTTGGGTTTATAATCCCTTGGGTTTATTAATCTAAAGGTTCATATTCGTAGGGTGTAATGTTATTCATAGATTTTTTAATATTCATAGGGAAAAATAAATCTTATTCATATTCTATTATCAAACTTATGTATCACTTTTGTAATGATGATTTATAAGAATAAAAAAAAAATTGTGATAATGTCCCCTTTATAGAATACTCTTCTAATCAAATTTGATTAGTTAAGAACTAATAAACATCTTTGAGACAATTTAGGCCATTTTTTGGGTGAATTTTGAACAATTATGTATCAACAAAAACATCTTGAAATTCTTTTGTCTAGCCTAGGGTGATGGTAGAGATCTGATTCATAAAGACATGCCTTTATCTTAGTTTGATAATAATAGTGAACTCATGTTCTTAAAAAAAAAATCAATTGCTTAAGTGCCCTAATAAGAAAGCCTTATTGGAAATATAGTTCAATTCTTAGCAATCAACACAACATTGAAATTTTGGGTTCCAAGAGGAAATGGAAAACTTTCTAAATGACACATACTTCCTTTTGAATTGTTTTATAATTCCTTTAAATTGCATTTAGCTTCCTATTAACATAAGATTATCAATATTATTAGGATGCAATTTTGTTAATATATTCCAATAGCAGTATTAGATTTATTTATCTAGATAAGAAATATCTTCATGCCGGATAGATTAAAATATGCCCTTTCATAGTTTTTCGCTTCAAGGTTTCAATGGTGGTATAATATGGTCTAGTCCATTGAATCTTTACCCCTTTTATTTAAGGAGAACTACTCATTGGGAGATGTGGCCATAGCCTCATATTAACTTATGATAGTAGTTTGTGTATAAAAAAATTATAGATACATAAAGCATATGTTGGCGTAGGATGTGATATAAGCAAAGGCGCCCTAAGGAGTAGTGAAGTTCATTCTATACATCTTTCATGAGAAACCAATAGTTAATTTTTCTTGGATAATACATTGGAATATATAAGATCTTAGAACATGTAACTCTTTAGGTTATCCATGTTGGGAAAAGGCTAATTGTCATTCTGATACAACTAGTTAAAAATATGGAAATCAATGCATAATTTAAAAAAAATTATTCGTTTTTCCATAGTTTAAAACTAGTTTGGGATTAATGGGTATTTGGTTTGCTTGAATAGATTTATGTCTTATTTCAAAGAAATAATGTGTTTGACTATGATTATCTTATACTTTTAACTTGCCACAACACATCCTTGAATTAACAATAAAAATTAATGATAAGAAAGAACATTATTATAGTGAAAAAAATGAGAAAACATATTGAAAATAATAAATAAAATGTAGCTCATTTATAATACATAGCATTAAATACATCATCTTTGTTCTAACTCAAACAATGCTTGTTCTCTATCCTCCTTGGAGCCCTTGTCAAGACTTGCATCAATCTCTTGGCTTTCTCTTCCATACTCGTTGAAAATAGGGAAATCATATCTTCCCATTTTCTATAATTATTTCCCCATCTTTATCTATTAATATCATCCATGGAAAGCTATAACCAATAGAGTGAAAGAGTTTTTTCAATTTGGAATTGTCATCTCTTTTAGACACTTCTTCTTTTAAAGAATGAAAGTGTGTCCAAAATCTTATAGCCTCATGCTCCAATAAATTTAACAAAGGCATCTCCTCCATCTCAACTTTTAGCATTTCAGGATTTTACAATAGACAATAACCAACATAAGTGGCATCGGTGAGGTTTGATGTTTTTGTCTCTTTGAAGTCAAATCCAGTGATATAAATTATATGAATGTCAGCAATAAACTCTATTAACACATTCCTTAAAAAAATGTGAACTCCTTCATAGATATCCCTTCTTCAGAGCCATCTCCACCAAATAAACATATCATTTTTTGTTGAAGCAATACCTCTTTTACCTTTCAAAATAAAGAAAAAAATTAATATTAAAACAATAATAAATCATCTATTTTAGATTTTTTAACTTATTATTTTTAATAGCAATATTAAAAAAAACAAATATAAATTAAATACTAATCTTTAATTTATCATCCCCTCCCCAAAAAAAATTATATAACAAGACAACCTTTGATCTATCAAACTTTAAACAAACAATGATGGACTACTCACCTTATGCCATACGCTTTCTTGATTGTAGAAAAGAAGCTCTAAAGTAGACGTAGTCTCTATTTCAGACCACTCTTCCTCCTCTAATTCTTTAATTTTGTCCACGGTAAAGGGATAAGCCTTTGGCCCCCACCCATCTAGCAAAGGCAGCACATGTTTATCAGCTGTAAACAATTTCCCATTTGGTTCTATTACCGTGATTATACTCATGTACATTATGCCCTTTCATAGTTTTTCACTTCAAGGTTTCAATGGTGGTATAATATGGTCTAGTCCATTGAATATTTACCCCTTTTAGTAAAAAGAGAACTACTCATTGGGGGATGTGCCCATTGCCTCATATTAACTTATGACAGTAGTTTGTGGATAAAAAAAGTATAGATACATAAAACATATGTTGGTGTAGGATGTGATATAAGCAAAGGCCCCCTAAGGAGTAGTGAAGGTCATTTTGTACATCTTTCATGAGAAACCAATAGTTATTTTTTCTTGGATAATACATCGGAATATATAAGATCTTAGAACATGTAACTCTTTAGGTGGTCCATGTTGGGAAAATATTAATTGTCATTCTGATACAACTAGTTAAAAATATGAAAATCAATACATAATTTAAACTTTTTTATTCTTCTTTCCCTAGTTTAAAACTAGTTTGGGATTAATGGGTAGTTGGTTTTGCTTGAACATATTTATGTCTTATTTCAAAGAAATAATGTATTTGATTATGATTGTCTTATACTTTTAAACTCACCAAAACCCAAGACAACACATCCTTCAATTAACAATAAACATTAATAATAAAAAGGAACATTATTATAGTGAAAAAAATGAGAGAAAACATATTGAAAATAATAAATAATATGTAATTAATTTATAATACATAGCATTAAATACATCATCTTTGTTCTAACTCAAACAATGCTTGTTCTATGTCCTCATTGGAACCCTTGATGAAGTTTTGCATCAATCTCTTTTCTTTCGCTTCCATACTCTTTACATATAGGGAAACCATATCTTGCCCATTTTCTATAATTATTTCCCCATCTTTATCTATTAATATCATCCATGGAATGTGATAACCAATAGAGTCAAGGATTCTTTTCAGTTTGGCATTGTCATCTCTTTTAGACACCATTTCTTCTAAAGAAGACAAGTGTGTCAAGAATCTTATTGCATCATGTTCCAATAAACTTAATAAAGGAATCTCCTCCATCTCAACTTTTGGTGTATCAAGATTTGGTAGTGGATAATATCCAACATAAATGGTATCTGTGAGCTTTGATTTTTTTCTCTCTTTGAAGTCAAATCCAGTGATATGAAGCATATGAATGTCATCAATAAACTCTATTAAAACATTCCTTAAAAAAATTGTAAACTCCTTCATAGATATTCCTTTTTCAAAACCATCTCCACCAAATAAGCACATCTATTAAAACATTCCTTAAAAAAAATGTAAACTCCTTCATAGATATTCCGTTTTCAAAACCATCTCCACCAAATAAGCACATCATTTTTTGTTGAAGCAATACCTCTTTTACCTTTCAAAATAAGAAAAAAAATAATCTTAAAACAATAATAAATCATCCATTTAATTTTTTTCAATGCACGATCAAAACTAGTTTGGGAGTAATGGGTATTTGGTTTTATTTGTATGGATTTACCTCTTATTTCAAAGAAATTTTGTGTTTAATTATTAATCTTTTATACTTTTAAACTCACCATAATTCAAGACAACACATGCTTGATTTAACAAGAAAAAATAATAATAAGAAAGAATAGTATTATAACGAAAAAAAAAAATGAAAAAACATATTGAAAATAATAGATAAAATGTTTATAATACATGGTATGAAATACATCATATTTGTTCTAAATCATGCATAAGTCAAGCAATGATTGTTGTATGTCCTCCTTGGAACCTTTCGTCAAGATTTGCATCAACCTCTTTGTTTTCTCTTCCATACTCTTTCTGTATTGGAAAACCATATATTTCCCATTTTCTATCATTATTTTCCCATCTTTATCTATTAATATCATCCATGGAATGTGATAACCAATAGAGTCAAAGAGTTTTTTCAGTTTGGCTTTGTCCTCTCTTTTAAACACTTCTTCTTTTAAAGAATAAAAGACTGTCCAAAATCTTATAGCCTCATGTTCCAATAAATTTAAGAAAGGCATCTCCTCCATCTCAACTTTTTCCATATCAATATTTTGTAGTGGACAATAACGAACATAAGTGGTATCTATAAGCTTTGATCTTTTTATCTCTTTGAAGCCAAATCCAGTGATATAAATTATATGAATGTTATCAATAAACTCTATTAATATGTTCCTTAATAAAAATGTAAACTCCGTTATAGATATTCAGCCCTTTATAGAGCCATATCCACCAAATAAGCATATCATTTTTTGTTGAAGCAATGCCTCTTTTACCTTTCAGCATAAGGAAAAAAATTATTCTTAAAAAAATAATAAATCATCTATTTGAATTTTTTTAACTTATTATTTTTAATAACAATATATTAAGAAAACCGATTAGTTTGGGACTAACGGGTATTTGGTTTTGTTTGATTGCACTTATGTCCTATTTCAAAGAAATAATGTGTTTGATTATGATTCTCTTATACTTTTGAACTCACTACAATTCAACACAACGCAACTTTGAATCAACAATAAAAATTAATAATGACAAAGAACATTATTATAGTGAAATAAAAATGAGAAAACATATTGAAAATAATATATAAAATGTAGTTCATTTATAATACATGGCATTAAATACATCATCTTTGTTCTAACTCAAACAATGCTTGTTCTTTGTCCTCCTTGGAGCCCTTGATCAAGACTTGCATCAATTTCTTGGCTTTCTCTTCCATACTCTCTGAATATAGGGAAATCATATCTTGCCCATTTTCTATAATTATTTCCCCATCTTTATCTATTAATATCATCCATGGAATGTGATAACCAATAGAGTTAAGGATACTTTTCAGCTTGGCATTGTCATCTCTTTTAAACACCATTTCTTTTAAAGAATAAAAGTGTGTCCAAAATCTTATAGCCTCGTGTTCCAATAAATTTAACAAAGGCATCTCCTCCATCTCGGCTTTTGGCATTTCAGGATTTGGTAGTGGACAACAATGAACATAAGTGGTATCTGTGAGCTTTGATCTTTTTGTCTCTTTGAAATCAAATCCATTGATGTAAATTATATGAATGTCATCAATAAACTCCATTAACACATTCCTTAAAAAAAGTGTAAATTCCTTCATAGATATTCCTTTGTTAGAGCCATCTCCACCAAATAAGCATATCATTTTTTGTTGAAGCAATACCTCTTTTACCTTTCAAAATAAGAGAAAAAATTAATCTTAAAACAATAATAAATCATCTATTTAATTTTTTTAACTTATTACTTTTAATAACAATATTAAAAAAACAAATATAAATTAGATACTAATCTTTAATTTATCATCTCCCAAAAAAAAATAGATATAACAAAACAACCTTTAACCTATTAAAAATAAACAAACAATGATGGAATACTCACCTTATGCCATAGGCTTTCTTGATTATAGAAAATAAGCTGTAAAGTAGACACTCTTCGTCCTCTAATTCTTTAATTTTGTCCACCGTAAAGGGGTAAGCCTTTGGCCCTCACCTATCTAGCAAAGGCAGTACAGGTTTATCAGCTGTAAACACTTTCCCATTTGGTTCTATTACCGTGATTATACTCTTGTACATTATGCGAAGCTCATCGCCCCATAAGTAATATTCTTGGTCCGGTAGACACCCTTTAATGAGGAAATACTTCACTGCTCTGCTTAACATCCATGGATTTTGAAGGACCAACCACGGAGCATCTCCTGAGAACTGCTCAAACATCTCCAATTTTATATTTGTATTTGGATGCACAAGTGGAATTCTAATTGAGCAAGTGATGTTAAATTTCCTAAGCCATGATAGATCCAATGATTTCAATGCTGTGAGTTTCTCAAAAGTACTAGGAAGCACTTTTAGATTCTCGCAACCCTGCAAATTGAGTTTTTCCAGAGAAATCAATGATCCAAACTCCTCAGGCAATTGCCTTAAACTTGAGCAGTACTCCATTCTGATTACTCTTAAAGATTGGAGCTTTGAAATTGAGGCTGGTAACTCCTGTATAGATCTGCAATATGAAAGTGTCAGTTCTTGTAATTTTTTCAACGCTACAAACTGGGTCAATCTAAGTATCCGCAAATTCCCGAGATGCTGAAGATCGCCGGAAGAGATTTCCAAGGCATGAGAATGGCTTCCATCAAACACCATGCAGCTAACACTCGAGGGAATCTGCAAGGGTGCTCTTACCCATTCCGCCGAATCCATGCACCATAATTGCAATGGCATTTTTGTCACTCGCCCATTCCAAAAGATCGATAATTTCTTTTACCGACTCCTCTATTCCAACTGTTTCAACGGCATTAATTATCAGATCCATGTTTGTGGGAAGAACGAATTTAAAATAAACAAATTATTTCAATCATATATTCACCTGCATGATCCGGATATCTTCTGGAGAGAGGGGCTTTCTTGCGCTCATTGGCATCTAAAATACAAATACCCATCTGGGTATTAATTTGCCTGTACATACCATCTATGTCTCGTCTAAAATTATCCAGATCATCCTTGTTTACTGGGGCTTTGAAAAACCTTTAATAAGTCAAGGAAAGTCCATTAAAACACTGGATTCTGCCTATTGGACATGGTCATCCATTAATTATGGAACACTTGGACTTTTTTTTAGATGACGTGATGTAAATTTTAATGATGAGTAAAGGTTTGGGTTGTAATGTGCAGGTTATTGTATTATAATTTTTTGAGCAGGTTTGTCTCTATCAAATATTTTCCTATGACATTTTATATTTGTAAGTTTTATATTAACAAATTATTATTTTTTTATCATTATAAAATGTAGTGTTCCAAAACGTGGGGTATTAAGAAATGGATTATGTGATTAGTCTGGAAAACCACTCTAAGAACCTAATGGATAACGAAAGCTTGAAATCTATTTTTTTTCAAATTATTTAAATAATAAAAAATAATTTAATTCACAAAATTAAAATTAAAAGTTTATTTTTTAATATTTTATATTACAAAGATAATAATTAATATTTTTTTAAATATTTTATAATTAACAAATAATAAATGAAGTGCGAAGTTGTTAAATGAAGTGTGAAGTTGTTTAGTGATAGAGTAAATTGTTTGGGAGACAAAATTTTTGGGATTTTTTGTCTTAAAAAATCTGATGGTAGGAGTGTTTGAATTTTGTTTTTGAGGGTGGAAATAGATTCAGCGCCATCAAAAATCCTAAAACACCCAAAATGTTGAAGCTTGAAATTTGTACTTGGCATTTCCAAAAAAATTTACCCTATTTTACCAAAATCTGGCCTAAAAAGCCATTGTTTTCTAGGCCAATTTACTTCATTTTTAGGCTACTTTATTTATTTAATACACTGTTTTATTTTCATGTTAATTATAGTTTTTTATTTTTATTATTTTTTAAATTTCTAATCTAAGCTAATGTGGATTGAAATATAACCGTTGATGAAAAATCAATTTTGAAGAGATAAAATTCAAAGCAGGGTCAACGCTCAAAGTGTTAATTTTCACGTTGCTCTATGTCGTTTCAATTACTTTTAGCCCAATTCAAATCTTCAACTAGCAATCTTTTCAATAAGAATTAATCTTTCCAATCATTAACAATAATTGAACATAGAACAACAAATGCAATGATAAAGGAGACAATCAACACGTCAACAAGAGACATCAAGTTTGGTCAAAAGACTAGGGGAAAACCCCACAAGGAGGAAAACCCTTTGAAAATTATTCTTCTATTAGATTGTCATAAAATGTTCAACAAAGAGTACAATGAGCCCTATACAAAATCATCTAAGAAAATAACCCAATAACATTCAAAATTATGTTTCCAGCATCAATATATATCAAACACAACTTTTCTAGTTTGCGGTCAAATTTAGCCCTAAAGCCCAACCGCATGGAGGAAGAGGTGTGCATGCGGCTGGGACCTTCCAATTGCACCCTTGAGCCTACTGGCCTGCGGTTATAGCCAAAATTTTCCTTTGACGAGCCTGCAGTGGTGACCGAAAACCATAGAACTTGTGCGAGCTTCAAACCTTGTATTTTTGGACCTATGTGAACCTCTTTCCTCAACCCAACCTCAGACCTATGCAAGCAAATCAATGAAGAAGAGAAGAAGATGATGTTTGGTGATGTCCAAATGAGCTTGAGGTCACTTGTATTAATAGGCTTCCAAGGGTGACCAATTTCCTGTTAGGGCCGACCTATCCAAATGTGCATATGTGGGCTTTTCTTCATAAGAACACTTTCCCTGGTCCAAATTGAGTGCTTCAATAGTAAAAAATGGTCCTCTTGAAAAGAGAAATCTAGTCCCATGGTTGGAATTTATCACTGAGTTGCAAAATTAACACTCCCTCTTAGCTAGGGACAAATTCCAGCTGCATCATGCCATGTGTATCCGTTGTCATATCATGTCTCATCTCTGCTCAACTCTATCTGCTGAAACATTCTCAAATCTGAAGAAGAAGAATCTGGGAGCATTAGCTACCATTCTCTATAACGTTAGAGAGCATATCGCAATCTGAGAACAATATCAAGGAGCACATCTCAACCTGAAACTACATATCTCAATCCTGAATCTCATGGGGGGAGAAAAACACCTTCAACCCCATATCTAGCAATAGGTGATATAGGGGAGCACATCTCAACCCATCCTATTCCCAACTGATATTCCCAACAATGACCCTCAAGAGTCATGTAGTAGAACACCTACATCATAATCAACTTGGATTGTACACCCCCAAGTACACTCTCAACCCGTTGGCTAAATACGAAGCAGTAAACCCAACAAGCCTAGTTTGTGGGTATGATGCCAACTGGGATATATTATGAAAATACCAACATAGGGGAGCAACAACTCTAGCCCTATGTAACAGATAGGGGAGCAACATATACGAACCTTTTGTCCAAATATCCCTCAACCCTAGGAGCCCTCTATCTCAATTCCTCACACTAGGAGCTTAGACAGCGGGGAAGAGTCAACTCAGTGTTCTTGATCGGTGATGCCCCTTATCAGAAGGGGTCGTATCCATTAGTCCAAGTTGCTCTCTGAAGACCAAGAACTTCCCTTTCAAAAAATCCTTAGTGAGAATATCTGCAATCTACTCATTTGTTGATATATGATGGCATCTAATGGCTCCTCTATGCACCATGTCTCAAATGTAATGATATTGAATCTTTATGTGCTTGGACTTGTCATGAGATACATGATTATTTGCGAGAAATATCCCACTCTTGTTGTCGCAATATATCATTGTAGTGTCTAGGACCTGCTCATATAGCTCTCCAAAGAGGTTCCTCAACCAAACTGCTTTGCAGCTAGCCATGCTAGCGGCAATGTACTCTGCGTCAGCGGGTACTCAATGCTACAGACTTTTGCTTCTTGCTCATCCTATATATCACAGAAGATCCAAGACTAAAACAACATCCAGATGTACTCTCCATGTCGACATTGTTTCCTTCCTAGTCAACATTGGTATATCCATGAAGTCGAACATCTTCGGTAGAATATCTCAAACCAAGGGTGATCATCCCATGCAAATATCTCAAAATGTGTTTGACAGTGATCCAATGTGCATGGAGAGGCTCGGTCATGAATTGACACAATTGCATAGCATATATCTGGATGGATGTTCACTAAGAACATCAAAGCCCTAATCAATTGTCTATACTTGAATGGATTCGCCAAATTGGGTCCTGTAGCTTCTCCACATAATTTCTTGAAATTCATTTCCATCGGTGTGGGAAAGGACTTGCATTTTGTCATTCCAAATCTCTCCAACAACTTCATGACATATTTTCCTTGTGAAAGGAAAATTTCACTAGGCCTTTGCCACACCTCAAGGCCTAAAAAGTAGTGCATGAGTCCAAAGTCCTTCAACTCGAATTCAAAGGCTAGCTCCCTCTTACACTCTATCATTAGGGGCTCACTACCTATCAAGAATATATTGTCAACATATAAAACCAAAATCAATGACATACTTTGGACTACTTTGAAGTATAGGTTGGGATCAACATTGCTTCTTATGAATCCCAGCTTCACCAAATAATTGTCTACGTGAGCGTACCATGTTTTGGGGGCTTGTTTCAAACCATACAATGCCTTCTTCAAGTTGAAAACATGTGTCTTTTGATCCTCTACTTCAAATCCCCGTGGCTTATCAATGTACACTTCTTCCTGTAACATGTCATGGAGGAATGTTGTCTTCACGTCCATTTGATAAAGGCTCCATCCTTGATTAGCAATAAGAGAAACTATTAAACGAATGTTTTTATATCGAGCCACAGGTGAAAATATATCATCATAATCTTCTACCTCTATCTAGGAGAATCCTCAGGCTACAAACCTTGCTTTATATTTCTCAATGCTACCATCAACTCCATGTTTAATCTTGAATAACCACTTTGAAGTCACCACGGATTTCTCGTCCAATCTCAGCACAACATCCCATACATAATTCTTCATAATTTATTCATATTCTTTGGCCATAGCATCCTTCCAAACTTATTCTTTCATGGCTTCTTCAAAGGTGGTAGGTTCGACTTGAATCATAATACTCATGGTTGCAAACATATCCCAGGTATCTGCATGGCTTCTTCCTTTCTCTAAATGATATTTGAACAGGAACTCATATTTCATCATCCTGTAATCTGTCATGGAGCCAAAGTGGTCTTTTCCTGGAAGGAAGATCACATGGAGGATCTAAGGGATCCATGGGCTCCATGGGATCATAAAAGATATTTGTCTTGGATTCAAGCACGGAAGGACCATCTATAATATCCATATCATAATTCTTCTTCTCAAGAGGAGGAGTAGGGGGAGTTGGAGGAAGGTCCCTTACTTTCCTAAGGGAAACATCTTCATTGAACGTTACATCCATACTAATTTCAACCTTCCTTTTGTTGAAGAAAATGGTAACTAGGTTCGGTATTTTTCAATATAATTTTGATCTTTGTACTTGTCAAGAAAAAGAATTATTATTTTTATAGATTATATGAATGAGTTTCTTGCTCATTCCATAGGTCTAGGAAAGTCAAAGAATCAAAAGAAAATTGAAGAGCTCTTCATGAGGCTATGTGTAATGTATATGGGTCAAACCGAATATCTAGAACAACCCTCCAAGACAAGCACAATCCTTAGGATGAAGTTGGCCAACAAATGAACTAAATAAAAGTCATGTCAGATTGTAAATAGAGACATATATGTTCACACTGACAGGTTGGCTTAATATGTGGGTCAAACCACTATAAATGGACGTGTAAGTTCAGAATTAAAGTCAAGAAATTTCAGACATCTCTCTGCAACTCGGATCTCTGAAATCTCGGTCAAGTATAGGGGTCTGCAATCCGCATTATAGAAGGACACATTTTCGGATGCCTCTGAAATAGTCTCAATGTAGGAAGATCTCGGTGTAGGAAGATCTCAGTGCAGGAATAATACTAACACAGTCTCAGTGGATATCAACAGTCTTTGCATATATGTGATGAGAAGGATCTCAGTATTACTATCTCAGCATGGCTGAGGATCACGATGATCCCACAGTAGAACACACAGTCTCAACATATCTATTATGAAGAGGATGATACACTCTTGACATACTCAAAGTCACAGTCTCATTGTAATGATAAGAACCTTGGTGATCCTACAGTAATGTTCTCTGTCTTGGCATACATTCTAAGTACAACTATACTCTCATAGAAGTAATCATGTAAATACAGTCATGATCTCGATGAAGACAAGGTCAGTATAGAGACCTAGTTGACATGGTGATGATCTCAGTGAAGGTGCAACAATCATCTAGTTGAAGGTGCAGCAATGGTACTACTGTAATGCAATAATGATGACCTTAGTGAAATAGCAGTGATGAAGATGATCTCAGTGGTAACAAAGGAAGAGGATTTGTGTCTCGGTCTTGGAGTGGCATAGAGGGTAGAGTATAATGGTCTTGGTGTTCATCAAATAGAATCTCTATAAGAAGAATTATGTGTGGGTTTCTCTCTCCAAGAGAGAGAGATTTTGGACTTGGCAGAATGCCTACTTCTTGTGTTCTTGTCTCTTTGTTTTGGTAGTAGTTTGATGAAGTAAACACACACACTCAAAATAACAAGAAGATTAAGATAAGATAAATAGTAAAATCATTTCACTAATTGTTATCAAGTATAGAAGAATCTATCTAATGCTAACTGCCCTAGATTCTTCAACAACTTTGACCAAGAATATATATTCTAAAAGCTTTAGAATTTTCACAATATCCAACAAATGTGCCTTTTCTTCCCATGGCTTCTAGCTTGTTTCTTTTTTCCTTTGGCACATTGAAATATATATGGCATCTAAAGATACAGAGATGGCCAACATCAGGCTTGACACCTGTGAACACTTCTTTAGGGGTCTTGTTGTCCAATGCTTGATGAGGCACCCTATGTTGAACCTATATAGAAACATTTGTTTCTTCTCCCCAATGGAACTTTGGCAAATTTTGATCGTGGAGCATGGCATGAGAAGCTTCTACAATAGACCTGTTCTTTCTTTCAACTACTCCATTTTGTTTAGGAGTATAAGGGACAATTGTATCTTTCTTGATATCTTCCTTCTTGCAATAATTGATTAACTCATTCGAAATGCACTCTCCACCATTGTCATACCTTAATACCTTAATAAGTTGAAAGATATTAAGAAGGGAAAGGATGAGGATATTCAATCCTACCTCTTAAGGATTAGTGAGATCAAGAATGATCTACTTTTGATTGGAGAAGTCATTCCTGATAGGGAACCTACTCTCACCACCCTTGGAGGACTCCCACTTGAGTGGTATGTATTTAGAACCACTATACTCAACAATGATTGAATTCTAGGGTTTGAAGAATTGATGTCAAGATGCATTCAAGAAGAAACAAGAATGGTGGAGCAAGAAATGCCTTCTATTAGAAGCAACCCCATTGCATTCTTCACTCATGCCAAAAGGAGAAATAATGTAGGGTCTAAAGGTGATCTGAAAATCACTTGTGAGTGATCTCAGTTAATTAATTAATGAACGAAGGTATTACAGACTCATGTGCTAGTGTGTGTCTATGTTATCTTAGGCAACGGATCAATCAGATTGCAAAATACATAGACACTGGAAAATGGAAAACAGTAAGAGAAACACAACAAGAAAATGAAAAAGACAACAAATTAATAAGGAGTTCACCCAATCCTCTTGGGCTATGTCTTCGGTCCAGCTTTCAGTGGTGGCCTTTTCTTATTGTGTCTTTAAAGCAGAGTTTTTACAGTGAGGAGCTTGATTTGAGTCTCTTGAAATAGATGATGCTTAGTAGGGTGCTTCTTGGATTCCCCAAGCCACTAGAGTGCACAGACTCTTCCTTACCAAGTCTTGACCTCAACTGGTCTTAATGGGATGAGTCCAATTTGGTACTCCATTCCTGACAGATATCCCCTCAGGGATTGCTCGAACATCTCAAGCCTTCTATCTGCTCGATGCTGCCTTACTCTGCAGGTTAGCTCAACTCTCTGTTCTCTGCTTCTGTCTTTTCTATCTTCTTTTCATTTCTCACTATTCCCTTTTGTTCTTCTGTGTTCGTGGCTTAAAGTCAATTTGTCTCATGACTGTTCGCTTCCTCTTCCGCCTCTTCGGATCGCCTGCTGCTGTTTGCTTGGAATTCCCTACCTCTGCGTCATCGCCACTGTGTAACGTCTCATAGGGAAGTGGCCACTTGCCCTCTCATGAACTACGCCATCTCTTCCTCAAATATTTCGGTATTTCGGTTACTCTGTGTAATGATTCATCCGCCAGCTCGGTGGTCAAATCGCACTTCAAAATTTTATGCACCGTGGCTTATTCCTTCCCTCCAAATCTGGTTTCCCATTGGACGCAATCTCTGCCGTTAGATATGGAGCCCCCAGATCCTACGGTGTTCTCTCTTATCATGTGGTTGACTTTCTCAAATGTTATCCCACGATGAGAGCAGTTTTCTCTCTCATCCGCCGCACACGCGTCGACCAACATATGGAATCGCTGGGTCCTCTGACAATTCTGCTTACTTCCCAAAACACCTCTGATATTCTGCCAGTTTTGGAGCGCGGGACCCTCCTTTCAGTTTAGCGCTTTTCCCACGGTTTTCGGCTTCCCTTGTGACCGAGCGCTCGAGGCTATTCCTTCACGAGGGGTTTTTCCCAGCAATGAGCGATTCAAAAACGACCTCCGTTTTCTGATCCGGACTTCCTAACTGATAGTTTGCATCCTGCGTGGTCTCCATGGGCCTCGGTCAGCGTGCTTTGACCGAGGTCCTCGTCGTTCCTTGCTGGCTACAAACTACCATTGTTCAGAGGTCTTCCTGATAGCTCATCGTTCACAAGTTTTTGAAGTCTGTCATGATTTGATACAATCATAGAACTCTAATAATTTTTATGGATCCAATTCAAATCACGACCTGCCCACTAAAAAAGCTTTTGGACCACCAAAATTTAGTTTTCAAGCATCGACTAAGTGAGGGTACAACTTTCTCACCTATCCAATCTCTATCCATTTTGCACTGCTCGGCTTTGAACCCTTGAGCCCAACTCTGAGGTACTCAACATCTCCCCTATGCGTCGTTCTCACCTTCCTGTCCAGAACTGTGTCTTCCTGCAATTCATTAAGATATTCAGGTAACAGGTCATCAATAGAAGGCAATTGCCTCTGTTCTTCAGGATCTTCAATTAATGAAGTTTCAAACAATCTCAAGCAATCTGCATTCACAGCTGAGTAGATGTGCATGTAAGCTGGTAGATCAAGGCGAAAAGCATTGTCACCAATTTTCTTAAGTATCCTGAAAGGTCCATACCTGATAGGCTTTAGCTTTTTACCTTCACCTTGCATCCTATCCTTGCTGATATACAGCCGGACTTGGTCACCAACTTCGAAACTATGCTCCATCTGATGCTTGTCATGCCTTGCCTTGTATTTGGCTTGGCTCTTTTCCAGCTATTCATGTACTACCTGGTGGATCTCTTGGATTTATTCAATGAACCTAGTTGCCCTGTCCACATCACTGTGTCCCTCAACTGTGGTGTCTTTACCAAAGACAAAATCCAAAGGAGACCTTGGTGTGAAACCAAAACAGGTCTCAAAAGGAGATCTCTGTGTAGAAGAATGTTTTGCTCAGTTTTCAGCATGCAGCACATAACACAAATGTTCATCCCAAAGCTTAGGATGCCTACTACAATAACCTCTGTGTAACTGGATCACCATCTTGTTAACTACTTCTATCTGGCCATCAGTTTGTGGATGAAAAGTTGTGCTTTTCTTCAGTTTGGTGTCCATCAGTTCCCACAGACTCGACCAAAACTTCCCCACAAATCGGGTCTTTCGATCAAATACAATGGAAGTGGGTAATCCAAAATGAACCCATACATGTTGAAAGAACTTTTTTGCAGTTTGTTCAGCTATAATCTGTTTATTACAAGGTATCAAGATACACATTTTGCTGAACCTATCCACAACAACATATAGACAATCATGACCTTTCCTAGATTTAGGCAGGCCTCCAACAAAATCCATGGATACACTTTCCCAAGGATGAGAAAGAACTAGTAATGGAGTGTACAAGCCTAGTTTTCTATTGTTGGGCTTGCTTCTAGCACACATAGTACACCCTCTTACATATCTAGAAATTGTTTCATTCATTTTCAGCCAATAACAAAATCTTTGTAGATGTGCAACTATTTTACTTACCCCAAAGTGACCTGATATTAGAGAAGTGTGTGCTTCTCGAATTATCTTTACTCTTTCAGCTTGTGGGATGCATAACTTCCCACAATGGTATAAGAGTCGGTCCTTTACATGATAATCCAATTCTTCTACTTGTTTTCCTTGACTTAAAGTTGCATATACATATTTAAAGTCTATATCTTGCGCATATTGTTCAATGTAGCTCTCATGTAACACAGAATTATGCTTAAGTATAGTAGATGCATTTATAATGGGTCTAGATAACATATCTGCAATTTTATTGTGTATGCCCTTTTTATATTTGATGACTAAATGAAACTGTTGTAGAAAACCCATCCATCTATAGTGTCTTTATTGCTGCAACTTAGTTTGGGAGTGTAGATATTGAAGTGGTTGGTGATCAGTATGTATTACTGTCTTTTTGCCCATTAAGTAATGTTTCCACTTTTTCACACTCTGTACTAATGCATACAATTCTTTATCATATGTAGGATAGTTAACTACTGTAGAATTAAATGTCCCAGAATGATAACAAATGGGTTTACTGTGTTGTGTCAACACTG
>APFE031653242.1:0-10224 GCA_000404065.3 Pinus taeda
GTACCACTTATTAATATTGTTGTGGCCCTATTATCCCCATATTGTTATTATTGTGCCCATAGAATCCCTCTATTGTTATTTTTGTGGCTTTATATTATTATTGTTAGGTCGGCTGGGTTATATTGTGACTCCTTAGACTCCTATATATAGAAAGGAGGTTTTGTCATTTGAATCATCCAAGAATTGTTCATTTATGTAATGTAAAGGAGGTTGCCCCCTCAAAGAGGCTAAATTCTAAGGCGTTGATCTATCTTTTCTATCTTTTCCTCAGCTGGTTCCATAACAGATACCACTCAAGTTAAAGTGTTTTGTTTGGTTGGTTGTTCAAAATGAAATTATTGGATGGGAAAATACTATTAGAAGAGATTTTCAAGGACGAAAAAGATGTGTATTGTGTAGACAAGAAACTAAAGATGTGGATCATATTTTCTTTTCTTGTCCTTTTTCGGTATTAGTATAGCATGGGGTATTGAAATTTATTAATTTGCATGCTATATGTGACAAGAAATCTATTGGGAAATTCCTTTCACAATGCTTTTTAGACTTCAAGGAATACCGTTGTTTTCCATTCTATAATTCGGAGATTATGCTAATATTTTCTATCGAGTAGAGTGAGATGTAAGGGGCACTAGCTTAAGTTCTTGACTTACATTTTAGAGATAGAGGCTAAGAAGGAGAAGTTTCCAATGATACTTTGTCAGATGAAGGAGGTATGGATGAAATTCCTAGTGGGGTTTTTTTAAGGGGCATCATATTATAGGGTTGTGGCAACCTCGCAAATATAGTATTGAATACTTGAATATTTTTAATTTTAGTAGGTATAGTGGGGTAAGTTCCAATGATTCAGTTGATCTAGTCACTTCCCAGTGTTAATTTTATGCAAAATGACTTGAAATTGATGAGATAAATGTATATAGAGTATCAAAAGTGATTATTGAATAGGTTTACATTAGATCAAAATTTGAGCAACCTTTTGTTATAAATTGGATGCATCAAATTCGAATACTAATTAAACATTCAAGGGATTACTTCTCTCACATATCTTCATAAAGCATAATCAGGTTACACATTTTATGTCAAAGTATGGTTGCTATAGTGTGCCGAAAAAGATCAATTCTCTGGCCTTTGACAAGGAAACCTTTCAACATTCACAGAGTATAAAAATATAAAGGATTGTTTTAGAAAATGTTATAAGGATGTAATTATGATTATGTTTATGTTTCAAAATAGTTTATTTAATATATTTTTGAATAAATTGAATATTTCCTTGTAAGAACATATAAGCATAGTATGTAATATGAATTCAAATTGTAATAGGACATTATGAATAGATATATGAAATAGATAGAAGGATTTAGAGCGAAATATGCAAAAATATATTGTTATAGGAGCATAATATCGAGACCAAAATATATGGAATTGAGATGAAAGAATGGAAATGTAAGTACTTTTCTTTAATGGAAGTAGAATATTTTTTTCTTACTGGGAAAAAAATATTCTAACATCAATGTAGCTATTGAAGGCACAATTATAAATTTGGGCTTGTGAACATTGCAATGTATTTAAATATGACTAGCCAATGGGCTTAGAAGCCAAAAAATTTAATATCGTCATTTGGCCTCGATCCTATAGTACTGCTTACAATAATCAAAACTAGTGCAATGTAATTTCGTTCATAAATAACAATTAGAATTATTGATGTTGACAAGTGAATTAGAGTCATATTGTACATATTAATGCTCTCGAGGCTCATTACACAGTTTCCATGGTGGAGTAATGTTGCAAAAAAGAAGAATATGTTTTTTTTTCTCTCCTACATACACATAGCTTATGTTATGGAGATCACGGTTTTAACCTACAACTAAGCATGCTCCAATTTCCTTGGGGGCCATAAAATGATGACCTAAGTAGCAAAACCAGTTTAGATAAGTTGAAGCCTTCCTTATGTTGCTTGCATGCTCATGGATAGTCATAAAAAACCAATAATGTTATTTAGTGGCTTGTAATTTATCAACATTGGGGTTTTAATGGTGAAAAACATGATAAAATATTATCATTTACTAGGTTTTAAAGGTAGCAATCCTTGTTAGCTATTATCATATGGCATGTATTAGAGGTGACAAGCTCCTACGTTTTCTTCAAACAATAGATGTGCAAATTCAATATGTCCGTAAACAAAAAATATCTTAGGGATGAAATATTGCCTTCATTTATCTTCTCCATATTTGGCCCATGAAGGGATTTGATACCACTTGTAACATCCTTATCCCTCCTCTAGGAAATGCCATTCACACAATTTTTTATCATTACCCAAGAATAACCAACAATATACTAAATTGAAAAAAAAATAATAACGCAATGAAATAAATGTCAAGAAAATCCATGGAATGTAAGCATAACACATTCCAAGCACTTATTTGTTAAAGTTTCTACTTAATTTCAAACCTTAGACATTGCAGCAAGTGGTAGATCACCCTGCTCCAGTTCTCCTACTATGTGATCACCCTTGAAAACTTGTGCCACAAACAAGTCTTCTACTAAAAATAACATGGCTAAGTTACCAGACCAAACATCCTCCAACGAGTACATTCACATTTTCCATGAACTTGTAATCAAGTGGTGCACACTCTTCTTTGCACCTAAAGTCAATGTGTTTTTGCTACCACCTTCTACATAACCTTACATGAAAGAATAAGAATGTTCTAGAGTCATGTATTTCTAAGAGTTCCATTGCCCTCATGGGTCTTCTAGGTACTCTTGTAGGCCGTCATCAAGGGACACTTCTTCCTTTTTTTCTCATCTCACTAAATAGGAGAAATACCCTTTTATAGACTTGGTTACTATACTATTATACACCTATCTATCATGAAAATTCTTTTTTGTGGATTCTTGGGTTGGTGTACTCTTTTTGTCCCTTACTGTACAACAAAATGACAATTTTGATAGGTCCATTAGCCCAATCATGACATAAGTGCTATGGCCTTAAACTTGCAAGTTTGTTGGCCCACCTTCCTAATACAATAAAGATGCATACATAAGCAACCACACCTCAATGAAACTTGGCTCACTAGCCTAATAACTTGGGTCCACTGACCCATTGCATAAGCACATAGACCTTGTTGAAAATAGCAACAAGAAATTCTAAAAATAGCACTGCTATAAATAGCATTTCAGGATACACTCCAATTTTAGTTAGTCCCTAAACTAAAATTGAGAATTAAAACTCGAATTTGATCTTAGCAGTTGTTTGTAAAATAATTAATTAAATCATCTTGAGTTAATTAGTTATAGAAAATGAAACATGAAGTCTATGTGAAGACATGCAACAGTTTCTCCATTGACTGAGGAAGTTATCCGTTGATTAAAGGAGATCATGATGAGTTGTTCTTTGATTTGTAATTAGTTAGCTCAGTTAACTTAGTTAAGTCTAGTTAGATTAGTTCAAATAGTTTGTTGAACTAATTGTGAGTTCAGTTAGTTAATGCACACATGCATGTAACTGCTACACTTCAGATAATTGAATATTCTCTCATAAATAACTCATGCATGTCAGTTCAAATAGAGACCCAATTGACATCAGATGATGGGACATTGTACTATCAGTTGCAGTAATATTCCATGGAGGATATCTCTTGCCTGTAGAAGGAATTCATTACTTGGAGATCAAACCATTACTTTTGAGTTTGATGACTGTGTGATGAGGCCAAATGACGTAGGTGGTAGCATTAAACCCCAAGAGATATTGTGCAAGGAAATAGTAGGGTTGGGGGGCTGAGGGAAGGCATATCTTGTGTCTATTCAGTCTGTGAGCTCTATTGGAGGATTGTACTAAGAGTAAGATAGCTTGTGAGCTAATGCTTTGTGTAATCTAGACATATTTCCAATTGTATGATAATACATAGATTAGGGTTTTTAGCTGAGGCTTTCCCTAGATTATTCTTCTATGTTCATGTGTGATTGATTTCTCATTCTTTGTTATATGTGTTCTATTTGTTCTTGCTCAAAACTCATTAAGCTTCTGCAAGTTTGTTGTCAAAGTACATCTAGTATTTTGCTTTTTTATATTGCATTATTAGGTGATCTATAGTGGGAATTTCTACATGGTATCAAAGCGAAGGTGACCAAAGTGAATAAAAAAGTAGGGAGAAGTTCAAAGTTTCAAGTTCCTGATTATAAAATTTGAATTTAAAATTTCCCCAGTGGCGTTTAATGGTTTAAGACTCAGGTATGCCCTTGATGGAAGCTTGAATTATATAGCCTCGAAGCATCGCATGGAATCAGTATTAGAGGAAAATGGTCTAAATGACTTCATTCATCAATAATTCCCCAAGCCAGTAGCAGCTAATGCTACAAAATTAGTAGAATGGAAGAAATGTGTGGCTAGAGCAAGGAGAATCCTCTTGGAGGGAGTTCAAGACCACATTGTCTCGAGCCTCCATGGGAAGGAAAAACCATTTTCAATGTGGAAAATATTGAAAGATCTATATCAGAAAAATAACAATCAGAGGAAGCTGGCACCAAAAGACAAGCTTTGGGAAATCAAGTGTGAAAAGGGAGACACGATCTCTACATATCTGAAGAAGCTCACCACCTGTAGGGATGGGCTTGGAAGTGTAGTGATCACGATAGTCGATGATGACATGGTTAGTCTATCTCTCCTCAGTCTTCCTAAGAGTTGGCATAGCTACCAAGACTTAGTTAATGGAAGAGAGAAACTGCCAGATTGGGAATGACTTTGGTCAGATCTGATGCATGAGGAGATAAGAAGAAGCACCAGAGATGGATCTTCATCAAAGCAATATGATTAAGAAAATCTAGCCTTAGCGAGTAAGGCGAGGAAAGGGAAAGGGAAGGTGTCCCATCCCAAATCCGGTTCTTCCCATGGTGGGAAGAAGTTTGACAAATCAAAAGTGTGATGCTTTCATTGTCATGAGGTGGGCCATTATGCTACGAATTGTACACAGAAGAAATCCAAGCAGGGATCCTTGAAGGGATTAGATAGTGAGGCACTAGCCTAATAGTTTGAGTTGGATTTATTTGTCATCGCATGCATGGTTTCATCCATGGCGGGATGTGTTTGGTACCTGTATAGTGGACCCCCTTTCCACATGTCTGACGACAAGAATATTTTAAGTGCCCTAGAGGAGAAGTATCTCCAGATGTAGATCGAGATGGGTGAAGATGGAAAGTACCGTGTTCCAGGTGAAGGTACGGTTGTGTTTTAGAGGGAGCATGCAGCTCCTCCCACCCTGACTAATTTAAAGTATGTACCGGGTGTGAAGAAGAACCTTGTATCTATCACTATGCTAGAAGATAAAGGCTATGATGTAGTCTTTAATAAAGGAAAGGAATTCCTAAGGAAAATCGGTACTGGAAAGACAAAGAGGATGGGGATTCGAGTTAAGAATCTCTACAAGCTAGAGGTAGACAACTATGCAAGATTGAGTTCCAAAGTAGAGTTAGTGCAGAGATAAGATGTTGGCAAGCTATGGCATAGAATATTCAGCCACTTGCACCATGGCGCCTTGAAGATCATGCAAAATATTTCTACTAGACTTCCCAAGGGAAAACTGGACCATATGGATACATGCGAAGGTTGTGCCTTGGGTAAGTATACAAAATATTCCTTTCAGGATCGAGGTAGTGGAGCTGGACAAACCCTAGAATTAGTTCACATAGATGTTTGTGGACCATTCTCTACAGCCTCCACCACTAAACAAAGGCACTATGTTACTTTTATTGATGATTTTTCTCGTAGATGTTGGTTCTACATTATGCAAAAGAAGGATGAGAACTTCTTGAGGTTTTGTGAGTTCAAAGCCTTGGCAGAGAAAGAATATGGAAAGAAAATAAAAGCCTTGCATAGTGATAATGGTGTAGAGTATGTCTCCAAATATTTTAAGGACTTCTACGCTACAGAAGGAATTGAACATGAGTTGACGGCACCCCATAACACACAACATAATGGGGTGGCCAAAAGGAAGAATAGATCGATTATGGGAGCAACTCAAGTGATGTTGCATGACCAAATCCTACCACTTCATTTGTGGGTTGAGGCATGAAATATAGTAGTATACTTGTAGAATAGAAGCCCACACCATATACTGGGAATAGAGACACGTATGGAGGCCTTTTCTGGTAAGCGACCAAATGTGAGTCACTTCAAGATCTTTGAATCATGGGTTTATTTCCATGTGACCAAAGATGCCCAGAAGAAGATAGATCCAACAACTAAGTTGGAGATTCTTGTGGGGTACAGTGATACACCCCACAACTATTGGGTGTACCTTCCTACCAGTTAGAGGATAGTGGTAGGCAGAAATCTAAAGTTCGACTAGCAAAAATCCATGCGAGTATCACTTGAGAGGGAGCTCAATTTGCATGCAGAGGAGGAACTTTCAGTTCCTAAGGAGGAGGAGCCTTAGATTGATGCAAAGTAGATGCATATAGAGGACCTAGGAGTGGAGACATCCACTCATGCTGAGTCTTCCAGAGATGGGCGAAAATGCTCAAGGGAAGCTGACAGGTTGATGCTGGATGTGCGAGAGAATGTGGGACAACCATCTTCTCAGTGCAAATAGAGGAGGTCACCCAAGTGGTACACTGGTTACATGGCCCTGGTTGGGGAGCGTGTAGAGTCCAAACCTTATTCATTCAAGGAGGCAGTGCAACAACCGGTCTGGATTGATGCAATGGTAGAGGAGTACGACTCTATCATTCAGAACAATGTGTGGGATGTTTTCCCAAGACCTCAAGACAAGTTAGTGGTGAGTTCAAGATGGCTTTATAAGGTAAAGCAGGCAGTTGATGGTAGTGTTGAGAAACATAAGGCAAGGTTTGTTGCCGGTGGTTTGTTACAAGTTAAGGGGATCACCTATGATGAGACCTTTGCTCCTGTAGCAAGGTGCTCATCTATCAGATCAATGTTAGCACTATCAGCTCAAATGGGTTGGAAGATCCATCAGATGGATGTGAAGACAACATTCCTCAATGGGAAGATTGAGGAAGAGGTACATTGAGCAGCCGGAAGATTTTGAGACCTTCAATCCTGAGTCGCATGTGTGCCGACTCAAGAGGGCTTTGTATGGGCTGAGGCAAGCACCTCGTGCTTGGTACACCAGGATCAACAACTATTTCACTGGGTTGGGCTTCACCAAGTATGAAGTAAATTCAAACCTTTACCACATCATGATAGAAGGTAAGCCATTGATCAGTGTTCTTTATGTGGATGATCTGAATTTGACAAATGATGATCAATTCATCAAGTCTTGCAAGGAGGACCTTGCAAGGGAGTTCAATATGAAAGACATGGGTCTTATGCACTACTTTTTGGGCATGGTAGTGTGGTAGAAGGATGGGGAAGTGTTTGTCTCTCAGGAAAGTATGCCAATGGGATACTCAGGCACTTCCACATGGAGAAGTGCAAGCCCATGCAAACTCCTCTAGTCGGGAACTAGAGGAAGGAGGATGCTACTTCAAGTTAGGTAATAGCTACTACTATTTATTGGCAGCTTATGGGTTCACTAATGTATCTAGTGAACACATGACCAGACTTATGATTTGTGGTGAACCAGCTGAGTCACGCTATGGTTCAGCCTACCAAGCTGTTTTGAAAGGCAATGAAGTATGTGCTGAGATACCTCAGAGCCATATCTCAGTATGGATTGTGGTACAAACAGATAGAGGGAATGAAGCTTCATGGCTTCACAGATGTAGATTAGGCAGGGAGTCCATTAGACCAGCAAAGCACTTCTTGAGGAATCTTGAACCTTCATTCAGCTGCAGTTTCCTGGTACAGCAGGAAACAGAGGTTAGTTTAACTTAGCTCAGCAAAGGCTAAATACATGGCTACGAGTGAGGTAGCATGTAAGTCCATTTGGATGTTGAAGATTCTAGTGGGATTATTTGGTCAGATGATGGATCCAACTGTGATATATTGTGATAATCAGAGTTATATCAAACTCTTTGAGAATCCACTATTTCACAATAGGTTCAAGCACATTGATATCTAGTACAATCATCTTTGAGATTGTGTGGTGAAGAGGATCGTGTTGTTGTGCTATGTTTCGACCAAGGAACATGATGCAGATATTTTGACTAAGGCATTGTCAAAATGCAAGTTCGAGTTCCATAGAGATAGGATTGGGGTTACTGATAATCACTTTCTTGTTGAGAGGGAGTGTTGAAAATAACAACAAGAAATGCTAAAAATATAAGTTTTAAAAATAATACTACTATAAATAGCATTTTGGGATACATTCCAATTTTAGTTAGTACCTAAAGTAAAATTGAGAATTAAAATTCGAATTTGATCTTAGCAGTTGTTTGTAAAATAATTAATTAATTCTTCTTGAGTTAATTAGTTGTAGGAAATCAAATGTGAAGTCTATGTGAAGACATGCAACAATTTCTCCATTAATTGAGGAAGTTATCCCTTGATTAAAGGAGATCAGGATGAGTTGTACATTGAGTTGTAATTAGTTAGCTTAGTTAACTAAGTTAAGTCCAGTAAGATTAGTTCAAATAGTTTGTTGAACTAATTGTGAGTTTAGTTACTTAATGCATGCATGCACGTAACTGCTGCACTTTAGATAACTAAATATTCTCTCATAAATAACTCATTCGTGTGAGTTCAAATAGAGACCCAGTTGATATTAGATGATAGGACAATGTACTATTAGTTGTAGGAATATTCCATGGAGGATATCTCTTGCATGCAAAAGGAATTCATTCCTTGGAGATTGTGCAGTTACTTTTGAGTTTGATGAGTGTGTGATGAGGCCAATTCACATAGGTGGCAGCATTGGACCCCAAGAGAAACTATGCAAGGAAATAGGAGGCTTGGAGGGCTGAGGGAAGGCATATATTGTGTCTATTTAGTTTGTGAGCTATATTGAAGGATTATAGTGAGGGAATGATAGCTTGTGAGATAATTCTTTGTGTAATCCACACATATTTCCACTTGTATGATAATACAGAGATCGAGGTTTTCAGCTGAGGCTTTCCCTAGAGTATTATTTTGTGTTCATGTGTGATTGATTTCTCATTCTCTATTATGTGTGTTCTCTTTAATCTTGCTCAAAATCGATTAAGCTTCCACAAGTTTGTTGTAGAAGTAGATCTAGTATTTTTCTTTAGTATATTGCATTATCACGTGATCTACAGTGGGAATTTATACAGAACTTAAACATATTTGTAAGTTCCCCCACTTACTTAACATATCTATATATATAAAGGCATTGGGTGTCAACGGGATTCTAGCACATTGGCCTATTTGTCACATGTAGATACATATAACCATTGGAGGGTTCCTAATTGAGGATGTAATAGTTCAATAAAGATATAATCTTTATATTTTTTTGTGAGTTACTAGTTTCTTCTCTTTTGAGTTTTCGTATTTTTGAGAAGGGATCGATCCAACTAAGGTTTGTAATCATCCATTATTCTGGTAGTTCATTAGATGTATTAAAAACTAGATTTTAAGATATTCTTGTAAGAATAAATTCAGGTCTAGTTGTACATTTTTTTTGTCAACTCAAAATATTTTACATAAGACTGAAGTGTATTTCTAATAATTTCCATAGTTTCTTAATTCCATAATTTATGTGATTGTAGGTACATGAGGATCCATAGAGAAACCTAAGTTAAATCATCTTATTTATGAATGAACCTCTCTACCCCAATATTGTAGTTATAGGATCAATTCCTTATAGAAGTAGCAACCACTTTGAGTGAAATAGTACCTATATTTTATGTTACTAAATATAGCATTGGATCCTAGTTTTACCTCTATAGCTCTAGTGGGCTTGCACAATGTGTTATTTCAGTAGGTTATCACTTTCGCTATTGGCCATATTCCTAGAAGATTACAATCACTACGTGATTATGCATTGATTGAATATAGTTAATGATGCACATGGAGGTGACCTCATATGAAGGATTGTTCATTTTCCTTCTTCTCAATCACCATGAGTTATCTTCTCTTCATACTTTTAGTTATGATTATGAGGAGGATGTCTCCCATCGTTGTTCCTTCGTGATAATGTTCTTGAAGGAGGTTGATATTCCTCTCCCATCTTTTAGCGGAATCTAAATGGTCGAGGGAATTGTCAGTATAAGACCTTCTACCACGTAGTTAGGATCTCAAGTTGTATAAAAGTACATAAACACCTTTGAAAAAATCCATATGATAAGTGATTAGGATATTGTAGTTATAGCTTTTTG
>APFE031653242.1:31465-81695 GCA_000404065.3 Pinus taeda
ACCATGGTATTGACCCTTGGTATTCTTTAATCTCAAATTTCCTTGATTTTCCAACACATATGTGCTTTTCCTCTTGTTAAAGTGTGTGCATATGTATACACCCTTTTTGTTCTGTGAACTCGTGTGTATACACTACTTGAACAAGGTGAACCTCTATATACAACTTAAACTGACTTAAAACATCCTTTTTCTTCAACTTCTTGATTCTTATTTGTAGTCCTTTGTTCCAATCTCCTAATATTGTGTACCATTTCCCTGTTACCTCTTAATTGACCTCCCACAATGTGAGTTTCACTTTATCAAATTTGAACCGACCTGTTAGTGATTTTCCATTAAGGAAAACACCTATATTATAATGAAAACAATCTCCCCCTTTGGACTTGATGGAAACCATATTCATGTTGATTACTTAGAGCCGTAGAAACTGTAAACAAAACCAAAATGCTCTCCCCCTTTGACATCAAGGGAAAACTGCAAACCATGATATTCTCCCACTTTGAGATACATTATGCTATCCATGCTACCCCTAAGTACATGAAGATTTTGTCGAGATATTTTTCAAAAGAATAACATGACTATATAACTCAACTGAGTATGACTTCCCTATCACCAATGACTCATACATATATCAATCACCCAACCGAGTGGGGATATACCAAATGTTCATACATGGCTGAATAATTGCAATTATTGCATCATCCTTCCCATGCATACTCGGAGTAAAAATTACATCATATCTTCAGAAGAACTTACTAATAGACTATCACAGAAAAAGACATATTATTACATCATAGGTCTTTACATGACCTTTACAACGAATGATATGAATATCTAAAAGAATAATATCATTTAGCAACCATGATGCCAACAATGCATAATGTTTTTGAAGGGTAATGCTCACCTTGAACCTATGCTACGTATGCATTATCAAAAAATCATTTATCAAGGCATCTTCATTAGTCAAATAAACAGAAATTAGAAAATTATATCAACAAATTGTAATCATCAATACCATACAGAACACCCATGTCATAGATTTATTTTGAATCTAACCAATTGTTTTTCTATGAGAAATACATATACGCTCCTGCGGCGAAACGAACTCGCGTATATATGCAATTCTTCTTCATGAAACCCGTGTATATGAACCATTCTTCTGAAAAAATGGATTTAACAACATGATGATGCATAAACTACTCCCAACCTTTGTTTGAGATATTGAAATATTTCTCTCCAAAGAAATTTGGTAAATATATCAGCAACCTGTTCTTTGGAGGGAACATACTCCAATTTAATATTTCTTTCAAGCACTTGTTCTCGTAGAAAATGGAACTTAATGGGTATGTGTTTGGTCTTGGAGTGCATGACTAGATTTTTTGAAATACTAATGGAACTTTTATTATCACATAGAATGGAGATTGGTGGAGAACATGTGATTTGAATATCTTGCAATGTTTGCATCATCCAAAGTAGTTGGGTGTAGCAAGATGCAAGATCCACATATTCTACCTCAGCTGTAAATAAGGCAATTGAACTTTATTTCTTATTGAACCAAGACACTGACTATGATCCCATATAGAATGCACCTCTACTATTGCTTTTTTGATCATCAACATTTCCTGCCCAATCTGTATCTGTATATGTATGAAGTGTGAGTTCTATATATTTAGGATACCATAGACGAAAGTCTTGAATTTCTTGGGGATATTTGAATATTCTTTTTATAGCGTGAAGATGTCATTCATTTGGATTTTCTTGGAACTTTCCAACAATTCCTACTTCATGCATGATATCGGGTCCGGTACTTGTTAGGTAAAGTAGACTTCCAATCATAGATCTGTATGTTGGTTGATATGTTGTAGGCGACTAGTTGTTAGAACTAAGACTACATCCTATTACCATTGGAGTACATATTGGCTTAGAATCTTCCATTCCGTACTTCTTCAGAATCTACTTGAGATATTTAGCTTGTGGAAGAAAAATACCATCTTTTGATTGTATACTTGTAGACCAAGAAAATAAGTTAGTTCACCAAGTAAGGACATTTGAAATTCTTACTGCATAATCAAAACAAAGTTCAGACTCATAGATTCTTCATTGCTACCAAAGATGATATCATCAACATAAAAGACAATGATTAGCAACTTACCATTCTAAATCTTTTTGTATAAGTTGTTGTCTACAAATCCTTTTGTGAGACCTTTCTATTGTAGATATTTGTCAAGATGATAATACTAGGCCCTTGGTGCTTGTTTCAGTCCATATAGAGCCTTTTTGATTTTGCATACATGACTTGCATCATTTCCTAAAATGAATCATTATGGTTGTTCAATATAAACTTCTTCTTCTAAATCTCCATTAAGAAATGCAGATTTTACATCCATTCTATGCACTTTAAAATTTTGAAAACTTGAAAGAGAAAGAAACATTCTTATGGCTTCAAGTCGGGCAACAGGTGCAAAATTTTCTTCAAAGTCTATACCTTCCTTTTGAGCAATCCATTTACAAACAAGTTTCGCTTTCTTTATAATAACCTCTCCATTTTCTTCCAAGTTATTCTTGAATATACATATTGGTCCTATTACATTTTTATCATGCGGTGTAGGATGTAATTCCCAAGTATCATTCTTTTCAATTTGGTCAAGTTCTTCATCCATGGACTTAACCCAATATTCATATTTGCTAGCTCCATCAACATTATGTGGTTCTATGGAGGATAGTAATGCTATATAACTCGAAGTTCCTACAAGATTTCTTCTTGTTTGTACTTTAGAACCTTTTTCTCCTAGAATTTGAGATTCTCGATGATTCTTTTGAACATACCTAGATGGAGTCTTTTCCATGTCAGTTGTATATTCTTGTGATGATTCATTTGTTTCTTCCTCTAAATCATTTTGATTTGATACAGGAAAGCATTCAATATATTCCTCATTGTCATCTTCATTTTCTAATTTCATTTGTTCCTTATTTATGCATGCTTCATTAATTACTACATCAATGTATTCAACAATTTTTTGAAGTCTTTTATTATAAAATTTGTATCCTTTGCTTCTATATGAATAACCAAGAATAACTCCTTCATCTTCTCTCGGTTCAAACTTACCAAGTTTTTCATTAGTATTTTTAATGAGACATTTTCTTCCAAAAACTCTTAAGTGTTTTAAAGTAGGAGGCTTACAATAGCAAAGATCATATGGAGTTTGATCACTATTTACCATAACATTAGCTTTGTTGAGAATATTTACGGTAGCAAATGTAGCCTCACCCGAGAAGGTGGTAGGAGTTCCAAATTCATGAAGCATAGCTTCAGCCATTTGTTGAAGTGTTGTGTTCATTCTTTCCACCATGCCATTTTGTTGAGGAGTTCTGGCAATAGAAAATTGTCTTTTTATTAGATGTTGTTCACAAAAATAAAAAAGGATCATATGATATGAATTCTCGTCCTCGATTAGATCTCACACATTTCATTTTTCGATCTCATTCGTTTTCAACTAAAATTTTGAATTCTTTAAACTTTTCAAAAGCTTCATCTTTATGCTTTATTAAACCAATCCAACACATTCTAGAAAAATCATCAATGGATAAAATGAATTATTCTTCTCCACGAGGTGAATTTTTCCTTGTTGGCCCACATAGATCAATATGAATGAGTTCAACACGCTTACTTGCTCATCCTTCTTTCTCAGCGAAATGAACTTTGGTTTTCTTACCAAATTGACATGGTTTGCAGATGGTATTTTTTGGGATGCTAATATCTGGAAGATCACAAACTACCTTGAGTGTGCATGCTTTTCTTATTTGAGAAAATATTAGATGCCCCAATCTTCTTTGTCAAAACGACTTCTCTTGTGTTTTTCTTAGATAGAATTGGCCTTGACCTGCTTTTATTATATATTTATTGCTTGAAGTTCTTGTACCTTCGATTATTTTCTTTCATGTATCAACCTTACAAACCACACATTTGTTTGATCGAAACACAACTTCATTTCCTTGATCACACATTTGACTGAAACTCAACAAGTTATGCTTTAAACCATCAACATACATAACATTTCCAACTTTAACCTTTTCTTTCAAATAAACAGAGCCTTTACCCTTAATGATATCTAGTGTTTCATTTCCAAAAGAGACATTTTCTTCCTTTTCTAAAGTATTATATGAAGGGAGTATATCTTTATCACTTGTCATGTGTTTGTAGCATCTGATATCAATGTACCACTCATTTTCTTGTCCTTCTCGAAACAGAGCTATGCCACATATTTCTCATTGAAATTCCTTCTTCCTCTATAGCTTGGAATTTGATAACGTTTGCTCCTTTTTAGGTGTTGGCTGAAATTTGGTCTTGCATTCAGATTATTCATGACCAAATTTATTGAAAAATGAACATTCAATTTCATCTTCAAGAGGAGAAAAATTGTTATAATAACTTTTCTTCATTCCTGTCCTGCTCCTTTATTTTCATGTTTCTCTAATCGTTAGAGTTTTGTAAGAAACACATTGAGTAGCCTTATGACCAAACTTATGGAAGGAAAAACATTTTCCGTTAAAGAAGTTTCTGTAATCATAAAAATTTTGGTGTTTTTTACCTTTTGGTTCATTCTTTTATTGATGTTCACCCTTGGAGTAAAATGTGTATGATTTACCGGAGGAGTAATTTTAGGCTTTCGTTGAATATTAACGCGTTGTTCACTGGTCTTTGTTGCACCAAGATAGCTTCCAGTGATGGCTGACAATTTTTGTGATTGGGATGTTTCTCCAGTATATCCAAGACTAGTCTTTATAACCAGAGAACATTGAACCTTGATGATTTCATCCAAGTTTTCTGATCCTTTAGCAAATCTAAGATTAAGATATTTTGTCTTCTCAAGTTCTTTTCTTAGACCCACTACTTCACATTCTAATTTTTCATTGTATTTTTCTCATTCACTCAGTTCATGTGTGAAAATGTCTATGACCATATTCCTTTCTTCCAAAAATTTTTTAAGTTGAGTGATTTCTTCAATAAAATATTCCTGTTCTAGAGAATCCATAAAATCATCATTGTCATAAGACATGAATAGTTTTTACTCTTGTTCAGATTCATAGTCATCACTATTAGACATGCCATCATTATCTTCATGACTACATTAACATTTTCTATTAACAAATTTGTTTGTATTGCCCTTTGTAGGCTCCTTTCCCTTTTCATGATTATCTTTATGAGGACATTTAGCAGCATAATCGCCAACTCTACCACAACCAAAACATTATAATGGTAGCTTATCTCTGAATCTTGTAGAACCCTGTTGAAGCTTCTTTACAAATATTACCTCATCTTCTTCTGAAATATATCCCGATTCCTTGAGATATTCCTTTTATTTTCCCTTTGTTGAAGCTTCGAAACTCACTTCTATAATATCTGATGGACCTCCTTTCCTCATTTCAAATGCCGTTAGAATTCCATGAAGTTGAACAACAATAATATATTAAACATCCTTCTTTTCTTCTATGGGAGATACTTTTGAATCAAATTTCGAAGACAAAGATCTCAAAATTTTCTCTATGAAAGTAGCCTCCCTTATTTCTTCACGCAAATTCTTCATACAATTAACAATCTCATCAACCCATAAAAAGTAACTAGCAATACTTTCATCACTATGCATCTTGAGAGACTCATACTGAATTCTGAGAATTTGGAGCTTAGTATGTTTTACCTCAGAGTCTCCTTCGTAGCATTGAATGATTTTGTCCCATATTTCTTTGGATGTCTTGAGTTGCATGACTTTGATGAATTATTATTTTTATAGACTTCCCAATAAAGTATTGATGACTTTAGCATTGGTTTCATATTTCTTCTTTCCCGTTGTACCTCCTCTCATACCAAGTGTTGGAAATATACATTTAGGGGGGGGGGGTGAATATTATTTACAATTAAACAATTTTTCATTTCATAATCAAATTTATATATGCTACTTCAGAGAATTTAACTCGCGTTTTCACACAACTGTTTTTCAGGAAACCAACATATATCGTGTGATTTTATCATTCATTTAGTTCATCATGTGTTGAACTTTAATCAGTGCATCAATACTTTATTAAACAATAGCTATGTGCAGTAATAAAGAAAATAAACCATTACACATAAGCAACACACATGAACACCAAGATTTAAGGTTAAAATGCGGGAGAAAAACCACCTCCTATTGTTGTCTATGTCTTCTTTTACTATAAAGAAAATATGCTTACAATCTTGTACTAGTGCAGACTCATACGAGTATGCATGCACCCACCTGGAGAAGGATACAACCTTCTCTCATTCTCTAGCTTCTAAAGGAAGTGAACGACAACCCCCTAGTTGTTGTATTAGCTGATATGTTTACTAGTACATAGGCGCATGCCTAGAGAACGCTACGACCTTCCTACTTTTCCATGACCGTGTTTCATAAATTTTCAAACTAGATATTGCTCGTACATAAGCACACATTTGATCACCACTTCAATAACTACATCTACCAACAATGAGTTAATCTGAACTATGACATCACTGTGAATAGAACACTATGCTGAACCTAAAACCTGACTTTGTCAATGAGAACCAACTGTAACCTCAAAAATCATATGTGAGAATGTATACGCTACCTCAGTGAAGCCAACGTGCATGTATACGGTACTTCATTTAACCAAAACTGTGTATACCTCCAAAATTACCGAATCATAAAAACCTCTAAATCATACCTGTATCAACGAGTAACATTCTGAAGATCTACTGTGAAATTTCAGAGATCTAAACACATAGCAACAAATATCACCCTTCTCACTTAATCAATCAAACAATCAAACTCAATATCGTTATGAATTTAGTTCTACTTTCACATCTAACAATACACCATTGACACACAATAGTAAAAAAACAATAGTCATGAGATAGATTAGTCATTTATGAACAAAAGGTTTTTCGTTTGCATTCACCACTTGGAAGAGTCAAACAAGCATGTATAAGTGCCCTCACCATGGCGAACGAGCATATATATATGCAAATACTAACTTACAACTTTGTTGCTACTCCAAACTTCAGACATACCTTGATCATGACATTTTGAATAATAAAACATGCTTAAGAAATCAGATCTAGCCCAACCAATATGAGATCATATAGTGATAAGTCATTTCAAATCTCATGATCGTGGTTCAACATTGTATCCAAGGTGCAAAAAATATTTCACATCATATCATAATCATAGCCCGTGCCACATAAAATATACTTCACATAGAAATATTCATGAGAAACCCTTTCACTTGAACACTTGGCCCTTTGATGTTCTCCTCCTTATATATTTTTTTGCCTTTCTCAATACCTTAGACCAAAACAATAGTTAGAAAGTCTGGTATTCTTAGATGGCACCAAATAACCTTTACTCCCTCAATATTGTGGGGTAATACCATGGTATTAACACGTGGTATTCTTTAATCTTAAATTTTGTTGATTTTCCAACCCATAGGTACTTTTCCTCTTGTTAAAGTGTGTGCATACGTATACACTCTTTTTGTTATGTGAACTGCGTGTATACGCTATTTGAGCAAGGTTAACCTACGTATATAGCTTAAAATCACTTAAAACATCATTTTTCTTCAACTTCTTGATTCTCATCCTTTGTTCCAACTTCCACATCTTATGTACCACTATCATTGTTTCCTATGACCTGACATGTTACAATGTTAGTTTCCCTTTATTAAATCTGAACTCACATGTGAGTGATTTTCCATCACAAACAACATGTGTATGATAATGCCAACAAATTTAAAAATTATATCTTCTTCATTTTTTTTTTAATTCTTTCATCGATTTAAGAGTATGGATATGGATATGATTAAATATTTAATGTAGAGACCAAAAATAAGTAACATGAAACAAAATAAGCTCACTTATATCAAATATTTAATGTGCATACACAAAATAAGTAACATGAAACAAATAAACTCACTTATATTCAAGATATGATGGTATAAATATGTTATTTCTTCACTAAACCATTGGAGAAGAAAAGAGGAAACCATTATATTTATGTTAGAAACTACCATAAATCCATCTTAAAAAATAATTTTGGATCCAAGAAACAAGTAAATGAAAATTTTTAGATTCTTAAGAGACCTATGATATGATTGATTCCCATAACCCTCTCCCAAACACACACTATCTTTATGTTATTGAATTCAGATCCTTTTTACAAGCTTGTACCAGGGAAATGTATAATTTCTTCCATGACAAACATGGAGTTTAAATAATTGATATTCATAGAATATTAACAAAAATATGTCTCAATTTCATTTTAAATGAAATATTTCAATCACAATATTCTATAGGATGATGGTATTGATTAGCATTTTCACCATATTCAAAGTAGAAAAAATTAAATTTCATAATTTGTTTTATAATCTACAATAAAAAGTAATTCATTTTACATTAATAATGAAGTCTACATATAACACTTGAAAAATATTGATAACAAAAACATATTTCAATGTAGACCATTAGTAAAATATTTCAGATATCAATATTTTGTATTATGATGATATATATTAATTACAATAATGTCTGATAGACTCTTCATTGATTCTCCATTCAACTTGGAATTGAGACTTGTCACAACAAAAGAAGAAATCAATAATTTTTATTAAAGCTCGAGTGAGTTAAGTTACATATCAATATTGAACAATATGAAAACAAATTACAAATAAAATGACTTTGATTACAAGATGAATATATATATACATATACATATACACACACACACACATGACAATCTAATAAACTTCTAGAATCATATGCAAATATAGTATCTAGATGAAATTATAAATTAAGTAGAAGGGTTGAAAATGAAAAATATATTTTAATTAAATTTTCCTTCACATATCACATTAAACCTAAATTTTAAAATATTTGTTTTTGACTTAACAAAAATATGATGATTTCAGAAGGCTTCTCTTATTGTGTTTTTTGGATATAGAAATAATATTTTAAGGCATTCCAACCAATATATTACCTATGGACATTTTTGGTTTATGTGGACACTAATTATCATCATAGTCATTATAAAACACATTTTTAATTTTCTAATCAATGAGATGTGGCACACATACATGTTGGTATTTTCTCAATATAAAAATATTTTCACCATAACTAATTGGATCCATATTAACATATAATAGATAAATTCAAAATTGAGATAGAGTTATATTATAAATTAAGTAAAAAAACTAAAGAAAACAACAAAAATACAAATGACATTGTTAAAATAAATGATTTTTTCAACATAAAAAAGATTTTCACTCTAACCAATGGATCCATGTTAACATATGACATATAAATTCAAAATTAAGATAGAGTTATATTATAAATTAGCTGATAAGAAAAAATAAAATAACAAAAATAGAAATGACATTGTTAAAGAATAATGAATTTTGTGTAGTTTTGAGTTGGACAATGCTAAAATATCCACAAATAAAGTAATTTGTCATATTTATGGTATTTAAAGGTATATGTTGAAAATCACTCTTTTAAATTATGTTGCATATCTTTATACAAATTATTAATTCGCTAAAGCTAAATAACTATAAGAGTTTCTTATCATGCACATAAATTAGTGATTGACTTTGTGCCCATGGAGTTTGAGACACTAGTACCTTAACAAAACACTCTTCACTTAATCCTTTTAAGTAACAAAATTCTATTATTTTTATTTTTTATGATTAAAATAAAAATCAAAATTTAAAATAGGGTATTGGAAAAAAAATATGAGTTTACGTGTATAAAAAATAATATAATATAAATATTAAAAATCCTCAAAAATCATTAAGTATAAAATAACTTATATAAATACAAATGAACCAAAATTCATTCTACTATAAAATAACATATAAGCATGTAAAAAAGTCAATGTAATATAAAATGAGATATATTAATGTAATTTTAGTTTATTTGTTAAATCTTTGGAGTTTATTTTAGTATATTTTAGTGTCTAATTTACTAGAATTTCCCAAGAATTGGTTGGAATTACAAATGAATTTTTTGGAATTACAATTTAAATCATGATCTCTTTACAATTAGAATACCTTAGAAAATTCAAGACAACAAATCTATACAACAAATCTATAGATACAATCAAAACTCATTGGAATAAACAAATCATTGCAATTTGACCATAATATATTTTAGTATATTTTAGAAAAAAACTATTAGCCTTATAATGATTAAACATACTTATAAACTAAATAGAAAATAACATTTAAAATAATTTTGCCTGTGTTTTAGCTTGTAAACACATAAATTCATTTGGGTTGTTAGTTGATCATTATCGTTCTACTTGACGTGTGCTATTTTATAAAATGACATCAATACAAATAAATTATATCCCTCACAAATTTGAATTGCTAGTTGATCATTATCATTTTACTTGATGCGTGCTATTTTATAAAATGACATTAATGCAAATAGATTATATACCTAACAAATTTATTAAAGGTTAAAAAAAAAAAGAAATTTAAAATAACTATAAAATATTTTGAAACATAAGTATGTGGGTTTTACTATTGAAGAATGTAGAATCATTTTAGGAAATAAGTTATGTGTCATGTGAATATATATATATATATTATTTATATATATATATATATTTTAAATTTGGCTAAGGGAATAATAGTCGAATGGGCCACATAATTGAACCCTTTCTTTAACATCTAAAAGTATCACATCTATCAAAAACCCCTTGCACTGTTCATACAATATTTTATTAGTAACCCAATTTATTTTGTAAAATGACATTCATATAAATAAACTATGTTTACTCTCAATAAAACAATTTATGGCTAGCTCTTTCTGCCTGTTGTCTATATATATGATATAGACTCAAAGTGTTTTATATTTTAGACTAGCATTTCCACCTAATGTTGCAAAGGAAACACCGTAAGGCATAGTGTGTTGAAGAATATTGAAATGTGAATGGGTTTTTGTGGGCTTTTTTTAGAGCAAGGGTCGATGATTGCGAGTTTTAATTTGAGGAAGACATTCTTAAAACCATTGTAATGGAATGCGAATAGCCATAAATATGCATTGAACTTGTTTAGAGACCTTTGTTTGTAGTTGGTAAAAATTGTGGAGATAAAGGTGAAGATAAATGAATGAATCCATGCGAACAACAAATAGGTATCCATATTGATTTGGATAAGGTTATTTAAGAAATTATTATTCAAATGGGAAATTAAATTAATATGAATATATATTGAAAACATGTATTTTATTCATTGAAATCAATTGATTTTGTCAATAAAATATGTTAAAGCCCATTGACAATGAATTGGTTATGAGGAAATAAACTATCAAAATGGTATTGATCTTGAAACATCCTTTTTTATGTTGGAAATCGAAAACAAAAATGGTTGTGAGGACATAAACCATCAAAATGGTATTTGATCTTGAAACATCCTTTTTTAAGTTTGAAATGGAAAATACAAATAGTGTATTGTAACATCCTTTTTTAAGTTTGAAATGGAAAATACAAATAGCTATGAGGACACAAACCATCAAAACGATATTTGATCTTGAAACATCCTTTTTTTAGTTTGAAATGGAAAATACAAACGATGAATTGTAACATAAGAGTTTCAAGAAGGAATATAATATTCTAAAGAACATTGTGCTTGTCATTCCATATTTGAAGATGTATGAAAACATGTTGGAGGCATCAAAGACCTGAAGAAGCAGTAATGGACTTGCAAAATGTATATTTTGTTAGAATTAGTAATATGTAAATTAGCTGTGGAAATTTATTAGTAATACTTTGTAGGTGAGTTGTGTTAAAATGAATCTGGAATAAATGGAAATGAATTTACCTTCACTATGGGGATTTATATATTGTTAGTGGAAGATGCATGGTGAATAACGACATATTGAACACCATTGGAGGTTAATGCATAGTTGGAGATGCATATTTTTTGCTTGCCATTCTACTTGTAGTTGCTTAGGTATGCTATTTCTGAGTTCATGTGTCCTGTTGAAAAAGAAAGAAAATGTTATAATGAGATGTATAAATAATATAAAGACATTCTAATATTTGCTTAATTATTAATATTGATTAAAGTTGGTTGTTGTTGAAAGATATGAAAAGCATGTTATGAAATAGAATGAGGTAAATAAATGGAGGAAACCTGTTGGTGATGTTAAAGTATGGGTTGGAGAGATTATATGGAGGCAGCATTGAACGAAGAATTTCTTGTGCGTGTTTTCTACGAGCAATGTTTTTGATGCCCTTCATTTTACTGTAACGATCGAAACTGAATGCGGGGCTAATCCGAAGATCTTATAGAGAAGGTACTCTTGAAATAGCTGTGAATGTGAGACCTTGACGTTCTGTTTTTCCAATTTTAATTCTCTCTTTTGGAAGTGTCATACTTTGAGATTTATGTATGGTTAAATCCCAAGCCATCTTCAGTGGAATTTGTGCACGTCCATTTCTTTTTACTGCTGGAATAGGCAAGTGAGTGGGGTTTCATTCATACCAAGGAGGCCCAATGTATTTGGGAAAATTTACGACAACAATTGTTCGAATTTGTGATCATGCAGTTGATTCTTTGTAAAAGATGGTTACTATTTCTCCGAGGGAACCATTAACAAGGCTCAAACCCAATGGTTGGAAGTCAACATAACTTTTTCGCCATTGCATAGTAATATAATTTGCTCAAGTTGCTCGTCTTCTGAGGAAATGCTGGAATATGTGTTGTCATCTTCAGCAATAGATCTTGCGATAGGAGTGTTTAGAGATTTCATCATTTTCTTATTATAGACCATTGTTTGAGCATTTGTTGGAAATAGATGCATGGAATCATGGAATGAACATATTTCTTCTTTTGATAAAAACGAATCTGTGCATGACATGAGTACATTGTAGTTGTCGATTGTTGGATTTGGATCTCTAATGTTCTGGAGAATGTTTCTGAAAGTAACCTGTGAGATGTTGTCGTCTTGTTGATGAAATATTGTGTCTACTGTGATGACTGTGTTGAAGGTGTTCCACAGTGCGCTTCTGTGGCTCATCCCTACTTATAGAGGTATCTCTTCGACAAGTGGTAGCTAGCTGAGATCACCAACCAATATAATGGAACAACCACTGAAAGGAGTGTTTCTTTGGTGTGGAAATGCCTCTCGAAGACGTTCATCAATATCGCTGAGAAGCTTTGGCCCAATGAAGCTCATTTCATCGATTAGTATGTATCTTATATGCCTGAGTTCTTCTTGGAATTTTGCAAGAGCATTACCTTCTAAGGGCATAAAATCCTTTATAGGAAGGCGCAGAGGAGAATGGATTGTCGATGCTTGTATGTTGAAGGTAGCAACCCCTGTAGGGGCGAGGAGCATGATCGGTGAAGGTTCTAGGCTTGCAAGGCTTATGAGCATATCTTTGATGCAATTAATAAGGAGGGATTTTCCTGTATGAGCAGTGCCTTGTATTATCATTCTGAGAATGGGTAAATAATCTTTCTTAGCAAAATGATTGGAAATAATATTTAGAGCTTTTCTTTATATTGGAGATAATTTAGTAAGGGTCACCAGGATATGTTGATGTGTTTGAAGAATGCGGTGGATGGAGCAACTATTCTCAATGAATTGTATGGCATTATTTTGTAGATCCAATGCGATAGTGGTATGATTCCAGTTATGGGTGTCATCAAAGCCACGAATAGCAAGCATGTCAAGGTCGTTTATGAGAAGCTCATTTGTAAGGTGTAATTGTGAAAGTAATTCCCATTCATTTATTTCCATGGTGTCTGGAGGATTGGTTTCATGAATAGTTGAGGTATCATTTGCAACAGATTCAATATCATATAGTGTGTGGTGTTGATGCCAAGGTTTGTAGAATGGACAAAATGTTTGCCAATTTGTGATGAATTCTGCAGCAAAATCTCCTATATCTTGTAAAATATGGCAAAAAGGTTTGTATAGCATAAGTTCAACCCCGCAAAAGTCAGCGTAGTAAGCTTCTATTGTCGATGGTATGGAGGAGTAACGTTGTATGACCCGAACAATTGCTTTTGTAGGTCTTTGTTTCCATTTGTTTGTTTTCTGACAAGGATCATATGAGCAAGATCTTGCCAATTCTATTAGTGATGTGGATTCTATGGTAGAAGGGCATTGGATATATGTATCTATGACGTGTGGGCATGTAGTGGAGGTGGTGTTCATTGGTGGAAGGCACATAAGAATTTTTTGGTTTACATCTAAAGAAATGAATGGTCGACTACATAATGTTAATGGTAATGTTTGGAGCATATGGCAGGTTTCTTGTGCTCCAATGTCACGATCAACAATGGTTTCTGCAATAAATTTTCGAAATATGGATGTTGCTAGGTTAGCAATGGGTGAATCCAGGACAATTCTACGTAGCATGTGGTGGAAGCTTTCAGATTTTTTTCTGCTTTGGATGCATATTTGGCAATATATTTTTGTATAGCGTGTATGGAGAGTAATGGTTGGTAGTCAACATTTGCACGCCAAATAGATAGGATGGTAGGGTTATGGCTATTGAGTCGATCGTCATTGCGAGCAGGCGTGTATGTTTTTTGGCCATCGAAATTAATGAATAAGGCCGATTTTGGATGTAATTCCCATGGTGCTTTATAACGACATTTGAGTGAGGATCCATTTTTTCTTAGGCATGTGCTTTTTGAGCATTTTGTGTGATGTTCAACACAATTGATGAGATGTTCATAGTCACTGAAAGGATTGGTTCTGAAGATTTGTGGTGTGGACAATAGACAAGGGTCTTCGAGATTTGTCCAAGCAATTGGTTGGTTTGAAGTCAAAGGAGTATGAGGGTTCCAAGTGGAAATATATTTGTCGAAGAACTGCTTTGTAATATCAACTGCTTCTGTGTCTTCCTAGTTGAGGTTTTCCATATCAGGTGCATTTTCTATCCAAAGGAAACCATGGATGTGCGCAAATCCCCTATGTTGCCATTCATACCTATCAAGTACGCATTTTCATAAGAGAATTTTGCAATAGGTGAGGAATGTTGTTTCACGATTTTGGAAAAAAAAATGTGGTACAATGCATAACTGTACCAGTAATCTTTTGTATTCAAGTATTTCTCTAAGATAATCTCATGAAATGTTGTGAATCTATGGTGCATATATAGTGATGTTAAATGTGGGTTACAGATAATGTTATCATTTCTCCACTTTTGTTGTTTTTCAATATCAGAAGGAAGACATCCAGGCATGATTGCATGAAGATCAGGCCATTTTGTATCAGCTACACTTAATGTGAGGAAGAACGTCGGGCAACCTAGTTGAGATATCAGGTCCTTTATTTCATTTTTAGCTTTGTGACAAAATGATCTTGTTCCATGTAAAGAGCTATCGAATCGCATGACTTGCTTTGTCAATTTCTCATTTGGATATTATTCTAATCGGATGTTCAGATCTTGAATAGATATTGGGAAGTTATCTGTGATGTTATTTTTCATAAAAATCGATGTTGTTGCTTGACTACGATGTCGCATCATGAGATTATATATGTAATAATGAAAGCGTGGGTTCTTTCCAAATTTGTTGTCATAGTAAAGTATGAGATGAAGTGCATATTCATGTAACTGCATTGCTTTCATTCTTGGATAATTTGGCATTGTAGCTCTTGTCAGAAAAAGGGTGGGGAAAGCCATAGAGAGTAGACCTTCTGTGTTGTATTCATTGACTGGCGATAAACCAATTGTTGGCCACTCAATTGTAGTATCAGATTGGATATTGTCAGCATGTAAATAATGGTGCATTTCTTGGATTTCTGTATTTGTATTAGGTATGATGTGTACGAATGATGATGTTTGGTTTACAGATGGGTCTGAGGAATCTTCGGTGAGCTCATGTGGTGGTTCAAGTGAAAGGTGGACAGTGGTTTCTGTAGTATTGGAATGGTGAAGGGAGGAGGAGACATCGATGGGGATTGTTGGTAAGGATGCCAGTGTGTTGGTATCAATATGAACATTCTTATAGTATGGGTCATTTTCCAATTTGTAGTCTAATGCAGCGAGAACGTGATGTCTGCTGACAATGAAATCATAAGCGTTATGGTCATTACTATAACGTGTGGCAATTAGGATGTCCAAGTTTTCAACACGTAGTGGCAACATGTTTGCGATTTTTGTAATGTCTTGAGGAAAACAAATTGTGTGGCCACTGTATTTATATTGGCCACCACGTGCATGTGTTACTTGCAGTATAGGGTTAACCTTAGTAATGAGGATTTCTTCTATTTGTGAAAGAGGTGTAAGGATAGCTGGTTGAGGACCAAGGTCCATGTTGTTTCATAATGAGAAGCGATGAACCTTTGTTTGAGAGACGCATCTCGCGCAACAATACATGTGGTTGGAATTGTGGATATGTATTCCAGGATATGATTCAAGACAAATGGAGCATGGGCATTTAGGTGGAAGTTTATCAATCTTTGTACATAAATCTCGATGTTCTTGATTAGTATAAACATTGTTGAAAGCATGTGCAAAGGAGGGGTTAGGGCAATGAGGCATAGATGTATTTGTTTGAGAGGTTTGCTGAGAAGATAAAGAGTTTGATAATTGCAAGGGAGGATTGTTTTCAGGGTGGGCCATTTCAGACGAGGAATTTTGGTTTTCCTTATGTTTTTTGTGTTTTTGACATTCTCTGATGTCTTTTTTTGCATGATAAAGTTCATGGCGATGGGCATTTATTCGTTCTTTATTTGTTGCATAGTATCTTTGAGCACGTTCATTGTTAGAAGAAGAATCCATTCACAAAATTTATGGTACCTATAAGCAAGAGAGGGGAAAAGAAGAATGTTATTTGGAGACAAAAACCATCTTATTGTATGAAAGCGAAAGAAGGGTAAAAAATTCAAGTGAAAGCGAAAGAAGGGAAAAAAATCTAAGTTTTGAATAGTTTTACGTGAATTTTTTTATTTGAATAATGTGTTTGAAAGAACATATTAGTATTTTTTCTTTATAAATGTAGATTGTTTCATGTGTAACATAGAAAGTTACGTCATTTTTTAAAAGGAAGAAGATGATAAAAGAAGAAAAGAATGTGAATTTGTCTACTCACACAATGCTAGATACAATGGAGGACGAATACTTATTTCAATGGTATATAAGAAAATTTCATAAGAAGACATGCAACAGTATATCTTGTAAAGTTGCATTTATAAAATTTGACAATAGCAATTGTCAAAAAGCAAGGAATACATTTTGCAATATTTATCTACAATATCGAGATGTTCTGAATTTCTCGAAGGATGTTGTTTCATTCTGTCATGAAATGCAACTTTTCATCTTTTATGATAACGCATTTCAATCGTGGCACTTCTTTAAAAGTTTTTTTCTTCATTGATAGTGTGAAGATATGATCTGTCCATAGAGCTTTAGAGACAATTTCCTTGATCAGTTCTAGATCTAAAGATAATAAATAGAAGTCTTTGGCATTATTTCCAAGAATTGTAGATCCTGCGTATTCAAAAGCAACAGTTGAAGCTAATTCACCAGTGGGATCTTATATGTCAATTTTCAAGAAGTATCTGTAATCACAGTCACTTACTTCAGCATTGCATTTTGGACAGAACCGCATCCCTGTATTTTGTGGAATAAGTTTTTTCATGCATTTTTTCCCACCAACGATCGATGGGCAAGAAATGTAGTAAAAACTATCCATCCCAATTTCTGTTTTTGTGCCATTTAATTGGAAAAATGTTGGCTTCTCTAAGGAATCCATATTATAAATTTCATCTATTGTTATTTTTTCTTGTTGATGGCAAAAAGGAGATCTTGTTGTCAAAGATGTAGAAGCTGCAGTCGAACCTTCTCTTTTTAAACCACGACTTTAGCGTATGGGCCTCTTCAATGTCAGGATCTACAAGAACAATGGATCTCATTGTAGTGCCAATATTTTTTCCATTAAATTCTCCAACACGTGCAAATTTGATTGCAATGATGGGGTTATTTCCTGTAGCACATAGAGAGGAGATTTCCTGTGACACGACATTAAAATTATCTCCCCAAAATATTTTATCTATGTTATATCCTGACATGTCTTGAAGTTGTACTGTTTATTTATTAACTTCAGAGCCGTCTTTTCTATGTATAGTGCATACACTGGAAATGTGTGTGATAACACCAAGAATATCAACAATGGAGTTGACATTTGTTGTTCTGATATCATTAATTGATTCTATATTGAATTCCACTATTGGATTATGTTTCTTTTCGTTGGCAACATGTTCTATGGTAGATATTTCATTCAACAAAATTTCCCAGTCATTGTTCAAGCGGTTGTATTGTTTATTATCCTTTTTTACATTGCCTTTAGAGAAAATGTAGACATTTTCATTTTGGATTTTGTCAAAAAAATAATCTGCGACATTGTTGAAACATGTAATATGTATTTCTCCACCCTCTGTATCGAACAGGTCAAAACCAAACACTTTATTGGGTCTGTATTGATTCTGAAACTGTCGAAGAATTGTTTTCCTTTGGACGTATGCTTTTATGCACCAATTTGGGTGGTAAGGGTTTAACAATTTGATGGGAATGTGAACTGGGAGAACGGATGGAGTTGGAGTAGTTGGAAGAGGGCAGTGTCTTTTTGATAAAGGATTTGGGTCCGATGAGGACGGAGTGTTTTCATCATATGTGATCGGGATACTCATAGTTTTTGGATTGCCAATTAAGGGTGCAAATTAAGTACATATTTCAAAGTCTATTAGCTTTATAGACCTACACGACAAATGAGAGTCATAGGAATAACTGTTAGAAGTGGATGTGTTATAAATAAAAAATGTTAAATTTGAAATAAGAAATTTATAACAAACTTACGTTGATGGACTGATAGCTGAGGTAGTCCAACTTTTAACATTTATAACAAAACCCTTTCGTAGCAAGCCTGTTGCTATGAGATCATTGAAATCTTTTGGAAGCATGATTTGTTTCTTATGTGTTCCGTTTGAAATTGCAGTACGATATTATGGAGTTGAATTTTGCATTGGTTGTATTGGTTCAAGTTCAACAATTTGTAGGTATGGCTGAATATGAGTTGATCGAGATAACATTGAGGAAATTGCATTCTGAGTAAGGTTTCTTTTCATTTTCTAGTACAAAACAAAAGACAAAAATGTTGTTTTCTTCGCGTAAGATGTTTAATATTCATTACATTCCTATAGCATTACTTGAAAATATATGAATTAAACGGAAAAGGGAAAGAAGCATGTTCAATTTGTTTCTAAATGAGTGGGTATCTAAGCTTGTAAACATAATGAAGAAATATATTTATTACAACAATCTTTATACAATCATTTTTTTTGAAACATAGTTTCACCAGGCAAAGAAGAAGAAGGAGAGGGAGAAAAAAACGAAGTAGAAGGTTGGGGGGTAACTCTAGTATCATCTGGTTGTTGATTTGATTGCTTAAGAATCATGGTGTTTTGAATGACAGAGGTCAAGAAAAGCCATACCAGCGGGCCAATTGCAAGCCCTAGAAGGGACAATGTAGCCGTATGAGGTGCACCAACATCTCCCCTAGAGGAAAAGGGAGCAGGATTCCCCCAAGTTGAAATCCTTGATTGGTGGACTCCATTTTCTTAACCTGAGACCAATGATGGAGCAATGATGTTATTCCGATTTAAATAAATTTTATGACACTTTGACACAACTTGCTTTTTCAATTTTTAAGAGTCAAGAAAAAGCTAAATATGACTCTATCCGCCTTCGATTTGGGTAAATATAGTATCATCTGGTTGGTGATTTGATTTCTCAAGAATCACGGTGTTTTGAATGACAGAGTTCGAGAAACGCCATACTAGCAGGCCAATTGCAAGCCCTGGAAGGGATAATGTAGCCATGTGAGGTGCACCAACATCTCCCCTAGAGGAAAAGGGAGTAGGATTCCCCCAAGGGGAAATCCTTGATTGGTGGACTCCATTTTCTCACCCTAAGACCAACGCGAGAACAATGATGTTATTCTGATTTAAATAAATTTTATGAAGCTTTGACACAATTTTCTTTTTCAATTTTTAGGAGTCGATAAAAAGCTAAAGATGACTCTAGTCACCTTCGATTTTTAATGAGCCTGAACTGACAAGTGCTCAGATGGACATTTTCTTTTAAGGAGTTTATAAAGGAATAAAAGTGACTACTCTAGATATCTAGAGAGGGGGATTACCAAACCAATCGCAAAACTGCAAAATAATTTTTATGGTACAACAGTCAATCTTCCCGAATGGTGTGTTCAGTGCATTGCGATTGATAGGGCAACAAACACGGCTTCCTAAGGATAAAGGATATAGCCTACTGTGGTCTCCCAATATATACTCGACGGTACGTGGGAGCACAAGTCCATACTTGCACCTGTCGTTTCAAAGAGAAAGAATCATCCAACCTACGATGAAAGCGATAGTTACCAGTCTTTACGACGCTGGAATACGTCTCTAGCCTAGACTTCTAAATGTTGTGTGTTGGGTTCCAAAGCGTTTTTATGTTTATTGAAATTTATTTTAATATGCATATACAGTTCCAAGATATGCAATCTAAGATGATAAACAATCGTTTACTTTATTTTTGCGGTGAAAATCCTAACTACTAAGGAAAGAGAAGTGAAATTGTTTCAAGATAGAGCATAGAGCACACACTAAGTCGTAAATCAATTTACGCATGCATTCTAAATGCAAATGCACATGTATGTATTTGTTTTTCGCTTTCTTAATGTGTGGATGACAAAAAAAATGCCAAGTGGAATATAATATCAACACAGGGATATGACTATTCCAGAATTCTGATAGACATGAGCAAAGCTATTGAAGTTTGTATCTAAGATTTCTAGAGTCTATTCACGAGAAGCAAGACAGTCACGATGGCACCACTTTGCATTAGTTTAACACAAAGGAATAAAGTTTAAATTATCAAGAAAGCATATATATATATAATTGAATCAATTCAATTGGGAAATAATTTTGAATCAAATTTATAAGACTCTGTATCTGCTCTGTGGCTAATGTACAATTGATGGCAGAGGATTTTCTATCATGGTCCATGGATGAAATAGAAATTAAACAAAAACTCAGAAAGGAGATTAAGGTTGTTACCAGAGATGAAGTAATACAAAAATGTCTAGAAATGTCCTTGAAGGTTGAAAGTTGGATCGCCCAGAGACAAAACAGAGTAGGCCAAGGAAAAGTATCTGTATTTGACATTGTTGTGTGAGTAACCAACATAATCTATACCGTGCTATGGAAAGTAATAGTCTCTGCAGGAAAAAAACCCAATATAATCCACACAATCTAATCCTCACGAGGAAGGTTTTGCAAGAATTTAAAGGTTTTCTTATGTTATAAAATCCTAATCTAATGTGGGTTTCCTAGCAAATAAAATTGTATACCATAATACCCACTTACTATTAAGCATACAATCTAAATAGTAATCAAAGAATAGATAAGAATCAATATACTATAGAAAAAAAGGGAGTATGGGATAATGGCAATAGAGCCTTTGTAGGGATACAAACCCCAGTTTGAGTCCAAAGTCCATAAGAAGACCCTAAATTCAACATATCCATGTGGATATGAGGTGTGATGACTCTGTACAAGATTCCAGGAAATAGCAATGTCAATACAACTAAAAGAGCATCAAAAACTCATTAGCACACCTCTGCATACTTCAGCAAAGGTGAAGAAAATGCAAAACTTTTTAGTCTCTAACTTCAGCTTCTTATCATGATACTAAATGAAGGATTATGCTTTTAAAAGATCTGAAGTAGCTATGAAAAAGAATAATGAGAACACAGTTCTACTTTATTCTTTTACAAATCCTTATGAGGCTAAGCAAATATACTTCTAATTAATGCATTTCAAGAAACCATCAACCAACACTACCCTCAGACATATCCGAGCTCGATGTAGTGTCCATTAAATGTGCTTCAGCAATGCCAATTCTCCATCCAATCAAGGATGACACCATGGCATTCCAATGTAACGTTTGGGATAGAAGCAAGCCACTGAATCATGATAAATCAATGTACAAATCTAAGTTACTGTAGAAATACTTGAGCAAAGGTGAAAAAAATCCAGAGCCTATTAGTCTCTAACTTTAGCTTCTTATCATGATACTAAATGAAGCATTATGCTTTTAAAAAATCTGAAGTAGCTATGAAAAATATTAATGAGAACACAGTTCTACTTTATTCTTCTAAAAATCCTTATGAGCCTATGCTAGTATACTTCTAATTTATGTATTTCAATCAACCATCAACTGACATTACAAACATAGTACAAATTCATGCAGCTTTGTGGTGCACAGGCATACAATCTAGGGCCAATCAAGACTTTTAATAGCTTGGATAAATGAAAAGCAAGATCCATGAGCTATATAATAATAAATGCAGAATACAATTATGTTGGTGCCCTTTTAGAAAATGCCATATCAATTTTCATTAAAAAGAAAGAAAAGGGAGTATGAGATAATGGCAATACAACCTCTGTAGGGAAGCAAACCGAAGTTTGAGTCCAAAGTCCCTTAGAAGACCCTAAATTCAACATATCCATGTGGATATGAGGTGTGATGACTATGTACAAGATTCCAAGAAATAGCAATGTCAATACAACTGAAAGAGCATAAACAACTCATCAGCAGATTCAGCAAAGGTGAAAAAAATCCAGAGGTTATCAGTTTCTAACTTCAGCTTCTTATCATGGTACTAAATGAAGGTTTATGCTTTTAAAAAATCTGAAGTAGCTATGAAAAAGATTAATGAGAACAAAGTTCTACTTTATTCTTCTAAAAATCCTATCAGGCTAAGCGAATATACTTCTAATTTATGCATTTCAATCAACCATCAACCAACATTACCCTCGGACATATCCCAGCTCAATGTGGTGTCCACTCATTGTGCTTTGGCAATGCCAATTCTCCAGCCAATCAAGGATGACATCATGACATTCCAATGTAACGTTTGGGATAGAAGAAAGCCACCAAATCATGATAAATCAATATAGAAATCTAAGTTACTATAGAAACTCATGCAAATGTATAGTAGACAATATTTTCCACTGCTCTTAGGATTGCGAAAGCACCTTTCCTCCTCTCAATTTTGGTGGTGAAAGATTCCACCCTAGTTGACACATTCTTTATTTTTCTTCTTAGGTTCTGGCATAGGGAAACTCTCTAGAAGGGCAGCATGCTCTTTGATAATCAATCTCTGTGGGCACATGTTCTGCTATGACAATCTTTGTTTGTGCAGCAAATTCTATGATGCCTTGATCATTTTTTGGCATCGAAATTCTGTGGAGTTGACTTCTGCTTTTAGCAAAGAAAATGCTCAACTGAGGGCACAGAAAATGCTCATCTAAGGGCACAAAGTTCTTTGAGGATTGATCTCTATTTGTTGGGAGCGAAATTCCGTGATGATAATTTCTATTGGCAGCGAGGTTCTGTGATGGTAAATCTCTGTTTGGGTGCAGCAAGTCTGTGATGTTTGATCTTTAGTTTGGCAGCAGGATCCTCTGATGATCGATCTTTTTTGACAACAAGACTTTGTTTGGTAGAAGGGACTCTACGTAAGGCAACAAATGATCTCTGTCTCGCATAAAGACTCCATCTAAGACAACGATCTTGTGGAATTGATCATCGTGTGGATACAGGAGTATCTCTTGGAGGAAAGTGGAAAATCTCTGACTGCGTGGTATAGGAAGTTACTATTGAAGAAACAACAAAATCACACAATTTTGGAATAAACCACTATACAGCAGCCAAATCTGAGCTTCTGAGATTAGCAGTTTTTAGTGACAACTCGGTTACAATATTTGTTTAGTCTGAAATTGGGGGACTCGTGTGCAAGTGAATTATGTAGCTGATGTTGCGTTTTCCATGGGGCTAACCAAGGATTTATTTCCAAAAGAATGGTCTATCAAGGTTCTGTCTCGGTGATGCGAAAAGGTCGGGGCATATCTTAAAAGCCCATACGAATGAAATTTAAGAAAAAAAACCTCACTATGGATGTTGAGATTCCCGCTAAGGACAAAAGGGGACCCCGATGCCTCATATTGGAGAGACAGACCTGTTGTCCAGAGGCTGGGAAAACACGTGAGTTCTAAACAACAGATAAACCCTAACCGTGCCATGAGCTAACCGAATGGAATATTAGAAGCAAGCAAGAACACTGAGTCCATACCGCAAGCTGTTTTTTTATTTCTGTTGTAGATGCTAAAATTCTCTCTTGAACTCAAGACGTGGGACTTTAATTGGTAATTTTGTACTGGACTGGATTAAATTATTTGACAGCAATTGCATTTAGTCTATAATTGCTTGGCAGTAGAGTGGTATACTGTTTAATTGTTATATATATATATATATATAGTTATTTTGTTGTAACTGTTTGGTTTGGACACTATTGTTCATTAAATTTTATAATGTGTGGATTGTGGTTGTTTGATATTAAAGTTGTTACCTCGTGAAGTGTTACGAGAAAATTGTGGCTACTGCGTGGGAAAACCTATGACAAATTACCTTAGATGACTACAAAACCTCACTTCATTTAGAGAGGCAAAGAAATGTTAATTTTTACTTAAAAGATGTGTGTCTCTCTTTAAGATTAACTCCTTATTGTTAATATCTCATTAGATGATACCCCATCCATTATCCCAATTGTTTGTAAAATATGAAAGAAAAACTTTACCTATTAAATTTTGTTGCATGCCCATTTGCATTTAGTCATCATGTCGAATTGTGAAAATTACAAATCCTTACTTTTATTTTTACTAAACATATTTCCCATGGAGGAGGCTTTCTTAATGATGTTCTCCATATTTGCGTAATCTTACAGTCTTCCAAATTCAGCCTATCGAATTGTTTTTCATAAACTTACATGTATTAACACCCATCCTTTCAATGGTGAGATTTTGTTTGATTTTAGAAGACACACAAAATACTAAAATAGAGAGGGAGAGACAGAGATGTGACATGTCTTTTAGGCCTTTAGGTCATGCTGGTTGTTTAATGCAGCCCGTTGCTTTTGTATAGCTTTCCTTGTACATATCTGTATGCTAATAATCAATGGAAGTATTTTATTTAAAAAAGAAAAGGAATTTCCATGTTTGAATACATCTAATATAGCACACATCACTGAAAAATTTCTAATTTTGGTGGATAGAAATAAGGTGATAGTATTGAAGGGACAATTGCCACATAAAGAACCAAATATCTTCTCAAGGCCTTCAGAGGTAGTTGGACCTTGGATGTCCTCTATAACTTTTTGCAAACATAGACTAATGGCAGTGAACCTGAGAAAGACAAGGGATATGATCCTCGATCTCAAACATAGACTTATCACATTAAACCTTAACAAGACTAAGGTAAAAATCATCAATACCAAAAATAGATTACGACAGTGAACCCTAACAAGACTAAGGTTATGATCTTCAATACTAAACATAGACTTATCATTGTAAACATTAACAAGACTAAGGTTATGATCTTCAGTACTTCTAAGAACAATCATACTTCCATTTCATATCTACAGGGGATGAAGTAGAGAATCAAGATCGCTACAACATATACCTATGTGGGGTTCCAATTCACTAGCAACGAAGAGGCCTCAAAAAGATACAAGCCTTGACCTAAGTGATAGAAACTCAAGGGACAAAAATGTTAAAATTAAAGGGGCCAAGTCTTGCTGAGGACAAGCATTTCGTGAAAATGGTATATGGATTCCTTGAACCCCTACTAAATTCCAATGAAGGTGAACATGGTGATCATAAATTCGCAATATAACAAATATATGCAAAAACAATACATTCTTTTATAAAGGCTTACAAGTACCTACATTAACAATGGGCAAGAGAAATTTTTATGCAGTAGCAGACACAAATAGAGATGAGCATCATCTCTAATCTCTGGTGGGAAGAGGTATTTAGAAAACCACCTCTAAAACCAAGAAAGATGATAAGATCCCTATAAGGGCGGCCAATAAAAAAACCCTCACTGTGGATGCTGACATTCCCGCTAAGGACAAAGGGGGACCCCGATGCCTGGAATTGGAGAGAGAGACCTCTTGTCAAGAGGCTGGGAAAACATGTAAGCTCTAAACTACAAATAAACCCTAACCTTGTAGTGAGGTGACAGAACAAAATATTAGAAGCAAGCAAGAACACTAAGTTCATACCGCACACTATTTCTTTAATTAGTAATTCTGTGCAACACTGGATTAAATTATTTGACAGCAATTGCAATGAGTCTATAATTTCTTGGCACTACAGTGGTATACTGTTTAATTGTTATATATATATATATATATAAAGTTTTCTGGTTGTAACTGTTTCGTTTGGACAATATTGTTCATTAAATTTTATAATGTGTGGACTGTGGATGTTTGATATTAAACCTGTTTACCTCGTGAAGTGTTACGAGAAAATTTGCTTGAGTGTGTGGGAAAACCTAAGACAAATTACCCTAGCTCGCTACAAAACCTCACTTCATCTATAGAGGCAAACAAATGTTAATTCTTACTTAAAAGATGTGTGGCTCTCTTTAAGATTAACTCCTTATTGTTAATATCTAATTAGGTGATACCCCCATACACTATCCCAACTCTTTGAAGAATATGAAAGAAAAACTTTACCTATTAAATTTTGTTCAAGACAAGCAAGTAAAGGGGCCAAGTCTTGCTCAAGACAAGCATTCCTTGAAAATGGTATATGGATAACTTGAACCCATACTAAATGCCAATGAAGATGAATATGGTGATCATAAATTCACAATATAACAAATATATGCAAAAACAATACATTCTTTCATAGTGGCTTACAGATACTTACATTAACAATGGGCAAGAGAAATTTTGAGTAGACACAAAAAGAGTTTAGCATCATCTCTAATCTCTCTTGGGAAGAGGTATTCAAAAAACCACCTCTAAAACCAAGAAAGATGATAAGGTCCCTATAAGGGTGGACAATGAAAAAATCCCTCAGTGTGGATGCTGAGATTCTAGCTAAGGACAAAAGGGGACCCCGATGCCTCGAATTGGAGAGACACACCTCTTGTCGAGAGGCTATGAAAACAGGTGAGTTCTAAACTACAAATAAACCCTAACCCTGCCCTGAGCTGACAAAATGGAATATTAGAAGCAAGCAAGAACACTCACTTCATACCGTACACTATTTTTTATTTCTGTTGTAGACGCTAAAATTCTGTGTTGAACTCGAGACTTGGGACTTTAATTAGCAATTATGTGCCAAATTGATTAAATTATTTGGAGAGCAATTGTAATTAGTGTATATTGCTTGGGAGGGTTAGTGGTATATTGCTTAATTGTTATATATATATATATATATATATATATATATATATATTATATATAGTTATTTGGTTGTAACTATTTGGTTTGGACAGTATTGTTCATTAAATGTATAGTGTGTGGACTGTGGATGTTTGATATTAAAGTTGTTACCTCATGAAGTGTTACCAGAAAATTGGTGTATAAAACTTGACTGTGTGGGAAAACCTAGGACAAAATACCCTAGCTCACTACAAAAGCTCACTTCATTTAGAGAGGCGAACAAATGTTAATTCTTACTTCAAAGACGTGTGGCCTCCTTTAAGATTAACTCCTTATTGTTAATATCTAATTAGTTGATAGCCCCATCCACTATCCCAATTGTTTGTTAAATATGAAAGAAAAACTTTACTTATTAAATTTTGTTGCATGCCCATTTGCATTTAATCATCATTCCAACTTGTGAAAATTACAAATCCTTACTTTTCTTTTTACTAAACTTATTTCCCATGGAGGAGGCTTTCTTAATGATGTTCTCCATATTTGCATAATCTTACAGCTTCCAACTTCTTCTATTCAAGCATGATTTAGCCTATCGAATTGTTATTTCATAAACTTACATGTATTAACACCCATCCTTTCAATGGTGAGATTTTGTTTGATTTTAGAAGACACACAAAATACTAAGAGATGTGACATGTATTTTAGGCCTTTAGGTCGTGGCGGTTGTTTAATATAGCCCATTTCTTTTGTATAGCTTTCCTTGTACATATTTGTATGCTAATAATCAAAGAAAGTATTTTATTTAAAAAAGAAAAGGAGTTTCCATGTCTACATACATCTAATATAGCACAGACCACTGCATAGATTTCTAACTTTGGTGGATAGAAATAAGGTGATACTATTGAAGGCACAATTTCCACATCAACAACCAAATATCTCCTCAAGGCCTTCAGAGGCAGTGGGACCTTGGATGTTGTGTGTAACTTTTTTGCAAACATAGACTAATGGCAGTGAACCTGAAAAAGATGAGGGTTATGATCCTCGATCTCAAACATAGACTTATCACATTGAACCTTAACATGACTAAGGTTACAATCTTCAATACCAAAAATAGATTATGACAGTGAACCCTAACAAGACTAAGGTTACGATCTTCAATACCTAACATAGACTTATCATTGTAAACATTAACAAGACTAAGGTTATGATCTACAATACTTCTAAGAACAATCATACTTCCATTTCATATCTAAGGGGGATGAAGTAGAGAATCTAGATTGCTAGAGCATATACCTATGTGGGGTTCCAATTCACTCGCAAGGTAGAGGCCTCAAAAAGATACAAGCCTTAACCTAAGTGACAGAAACTCAAGGGACAGAAAAGCTAAAAGTAAAGGGGACAAGTCTTGCCCAAGACAGGCATTCCTTGAAAATGGTATATGGATTCCTTGAACCCCTACTAAATGGCAATGAAGATGAACATGGTGACCATAAATTCACAATAGAACAAATATATGCAAAAAAAATACATAAGAGAAATTTTGATGCAGTAGTAGTAGACACAAGCAGAGATGAGCGTCATCTCTAATCTATGTTGGGAAGAGGTATTCAGAAAACCACCTCTAAAACAAAGAAAGATGATAAAATCCCTATAAGGATGGCCAATAAAAAAAACCCTCACTATGGATGCTGAGATTCCCACTAAGGACAAAGGGGAACCCAGATGCCTCGAATTGGAGACAGAGACCTCTTGTCCAAAGGCTAGAAAAACACGTGAGTTCTTAACTACAAATAAACCCTAATAATATTAGAAGCAAGCAAGAACACTGAGTTCATACCGCACACTATTTTTTATTTCTAATGTAGAGGCTAAAATTCTCTGTTGAACTCTAGACTTGGGACTTTAATTAGTAATTATGTGTCAAACTGGATTAAATTATTTGAGAGCAATTTGCAATTAGTCTATAATTGCTTGGGAGGGTAGTGTATTACTGTTTAATTTTATATAATATATATATAATATATATATATATTATATATATAATATATATATATATTTTGAGTTATTCTTGTTGTAACTGTTTGTTTGTGATAGTATTGTTCATTAATTTTATATATATATATATATATATATATATATATATATATATTATATATGAGTTATCTTGTTGTAACTGTTGTTTTGGACAGTATTTTTCATTAAATTTTATAATGTGTGGACTGTGGATGTTTGATATTAAATTTGTTACTGGCAAATTGTTGTATAAAAAGTGACTGTGTGGGAAAAGCTATGACAAATTACCCTAGCTCACTACAAAACCTCACTTCATTTAGAGAGGCAAACAAATGTTAATTCTTAATTAAAAGATGTGTGGCTCTCTTTAAGATTAACTCTTTATTGTTAATATCTAATTAGATGATACCCCATCCACTATCCCAATTGTTTGTAAAATATGAAAGAAAAACTTTACCTATTAGATTTTGTTGCATGCCCATTTGCATTTACTCATCATTCGGACTTGTGAAAATTACAAATCCTTATTGTTCTTTTTATTGAACTTATTTCCCATGGAGGCGGCTTTCTTAATGACGTTCTCCATATTTTCTTAATCTTACAGTCTTCCAAGTTCTCCTATTCAAGCATGATTTAGCCTATGGAATTGTTCTTTCATAAACTTACATGTATTAACACCCATCCTTTCAATGGTGAGATTTTGTTTGATTTTATAAGACACACAAAATACTAAAATAGAGAGGGAGAGATAGAGACGTGACATGTCTTTTAGGCATTTACTTCGTGGTGGTTGTTTAATGCAGCCCATATGCTTATAATCAAAGAAAGTATTTTATTTAAAAAAGAAAAGGAGTTTCCATGTGTGAATACATCTAATATAGCATAGATCACTTGCATAAATTTCTAACTTTGGTGGATAGAAATAAGGTGATAGTATTGAAGGCACAATTCCCACATAAAGAACCAAATATCTTCTCAAGGCCTTCAGAGGCAGTTGGACCTTGGATGTTGTCTGTAACTTTTTGCAAAAATAGACTAATGGCAATGAACCTGAAAGAGATGAAGGTTATGATCCTCGATCTCAAACATAGACTTATCACATTGAACCTTCACAAGACTACGGTTACAATCTTCAATACCAAAAATAGATTATGACAGTGAAACCTAACAAGACTAAGGTTATGACCTTCAATACCAAACAGAGACTTATCATTGTAAACATTAGGAAGACTAAGCTTATGATCTTTAGTACTTCTAAGAACAATCATACTTCCATTACATATCTACAAGGGATGAAGTAGAGAATCTTGATAGCTACAACATATACCTATGTGGGGTTCCATTTCACTCACAAGGAAGAGGCCTCAAAAGGATACAAGCCTTGACCTAACTGATAGAAACTCAAGGGACAAAAAAGTTAAAAGTAAAGGGGCCAAGTCTTGCTCAAGACAAGCATTCTGTGAAAATGGTATATGGATTCCTTGAACCCCTACTAAATTCCAATGAAGATGAACATGGTGATCATAAATTCACAATAGAACAAATATATGCAAATACAATGCATTCTTTCATAAAGGCTAGGAAGGAGAAATTTTGAGCAGAGATGTGAGTATCATATCATGCCTAATCTCTGTTGGGAAGAGGTATTTAGAAAACCACCTCTAAAACAAGGAAAGATGATAAGATCCCTATAAGGGTGGCCAATCACATTATTTACAATACCATAGGTAAATTGATGGTTGACACCACTAGTCATAAAACATTTGAAGTCCTTAGATTACCTAGAAAAGCTTATTGGGCATTCTTGAATATATGAAAAGAGAAGAACCAGATGTTTAGATAAGAAAGAATTCATTTTCAAAAATAGCCAAAGAAATGTAAAATCCCACTAGATAAAAGTAATGTGGTAGTGGAAAGTGAAACTGATACCACAAATATAGACAACCCATCAGGACCAAAACCCAAATGGAACACACTTGTATATGACGTGGAACCCAGGCCATCAGGAATTTTTGTTTTCTGAACAGGGTTTTCATAATTTTCATCTTTAGCTGGATTAACCCATAGATGTATCCTGATAGTGTTAAATTAGTATCCAACTATTGTAAAAAGGGAAATAAAAACAACAACTACAAATTAGTTAATATCATATTTAGCTTGCAACTGCTTGCTATATAGTAAAAAATGGCTATTGTCAGGTAAAGGTAGTGAGAAACAACTGCAAATTCAATAACAGAACAGAGATTAAACTGCATGCAAGATGATCTGAGAAAGAGTGGTAAAGAAAAAATTGCCAACACTTTCTCCAAGGTACATAGATATGGAATTCAGCTGTGCCCTATTCTCATAGAGGTGCTGAACAACTTGCATCGATCTTACAATTTCTTTTGCCAAATTCTGCCCAAGAAAATTTTGACTCATCAAAGATAAAAGCAAAGCGTTTCAGAGTACTAGCAACCTTGTTGATGTTTTTTAGTCACAAACATGATATCATTAAATTTAGAAATTGTACTAGAGAGAAATATAACAAGAATTGTTACTGGAGGTTCAACACAAGATACATAAAAAATGATGGAAAAAAGTACACCAGCCCGCATTTAGTGCAAACACACCTCACAAAGATCAATACTAAATCTCTAGCATTGGATGCCATGTGATGTCAATAAAAATGAACCCATGCAAAGATTACTCATATAGACAGTAAAATCATAATTGCAAAAATTAAAGCTATAATCTCACAGTAATAGAGAATCTAAAGATTTGAAACACACACAAGCATGTGTGCTTGGAAGCTCTTCATCTAGAACCACTTGCAGAGCAAACTAATGCAGGAATCATTAATATAAACCACAACTCTGCCAACAGCAATACATTAATGATCCCAGGCTAATCATTCTACTTTAAGTGGCTTACAAGACTTAAAAGCCCATAGTAACGAAATTTAAGAAAAAAACCCTCACCATCTGTGGATGGTGAGATTCCCCCTAACGACAAAGGGGGACCCTGATGCCTGGAATTGCAGAGACAGACCTCTTGTCCAGAGGCTGGGAAAACACGTCAGTTCTAAACTACAAATAAACCCTAACCCTGCCGTGAGCTGACAGAACGGAATATTAGAAACAAGCAAGAACACTGAGTTCATACCCAGACTGTTTCTTAGGCTAAGCGGGCTACCAGGCCTTAATGCAGGGAAGAAAGACACGTTCATTAAGAAAGACAAGTTTTGTGCGGCCCTTGTTGTTTCAGTCATTGCCAAGAGTCTATCTGGAGGAGGCCTAGCCTTTTATAGCCCATAGCCAGATCCTCCTTCTCTGTCTTCCAGCTTGTGTAAAAAAAGACATTTTTTCATGAAAAAAAAACATATTAAACCAAGGGCTGAAACCACCCCAATGGTCTAACACAGAATCAATGGCTGAGCCCAATGGTCTAACAGAAAATCAATGGCCCAAGATGGCACAAGTTAGGGATGTCTTTCTGAGAGGGAAAGCCTTACTGCAAAAATATAGTAATCATTCATCCAGGTTACAACGGGGAAGCAGCAGAAAAATCCACTAATACTTTAATTTAAAAATGTCAAAATTAGTTACAAAATACAAAAACCAGGCTGGAAATTTTCATTACTAATTTCGTTCAAGAGATGTCAAAATTATTACTTTCAAAAAATGTCAAAACTATTACAAACTATAAAAACTCCGACTTGAAAATTTCATTAGCACTTTCGTTTAGGAGATGCCAAAGTCTATAGTAAATTTTGACACAATAAAAAATTGTACAAAAGGATGATCGCCAATTTTCAAAGCCAATAATTACACAAAACAGGGGAGGGTCGTTTCATGGAGCAGTAAATCAATTACAGGAAGAGTAAACCTATCACACTCGTACAAAAACAAGTTTATTGGATACCAATAAAGGCGATGCCCGTTCACAACATCAACTCTAATTACATTTGATAATAAGTAAAGCCATTAAAAAATAAAAACACGATGAACTATATATAATAGCCTTTACAACGGAAGCTACACCTGAATAGCCTTCGCAACAGAATCTTCTGATTCGAATTCGATAAAAGCAGAACCATTCGGTCCCTGACAGTTCCAAATATTAGCATCTGAAAAGTTATTTAAAAATAATTCCTCTCCCTTTAGATTTCAGCTGTTTCAAAAATTTGAGAAACGCAATGTAGGTAAAGAAAGAGAAAACGGCCTGCACACCTCATTCATCACTTGAATTTTGCCAGCTTTGATATTTCCAAACTTGTTAAACTCCTCCTCTAGCCGAGAGGCAGAAATGTTGCGCGGCAAATTCTCCACGTATATTATCGGCCATATTCCTTCTTCAAAAGTTGCCACCCAATAAGTCATTTAAGATTAATGCAACGATTTAGGGTTCAAATTCAGAAAACACAGTTACATTAAATAAAATAATACAACGGTACATATAAATATATTGAATCAAATAATGACGATACCTACAAACTGATAGGAAATCGATTCGTCAATAAATCTCAATTAATCTAATAGCAAATTAATTGTTGAACAAATATTTGAATCACAGTGATCTGATAGAGAAACTTTACTATACTGATAGCAAATTAATTGGTTCAACAAATATCTCAATCACACTAATCTAAAATCTAAAGACTATTTTATTAGAAAATCCTCAAATTACTTATATTTAGCTACACTACTCAAACAATGAATTGGGCCAGAGAATATATATATATATATATATATAACCTTTGTGTTGAGAACGAGGAGCAGTGGTCGATTCGCAGCAACCCATGGCTCCCTCCTGTTGTAACGAGGAACGGCCTTACAGTTGACGTCGGGCAACGTGAATGGATAGATGGATGGACGGGTGGGTCATTTATAGGAAACACAAATCATATCTGGGTGGTTCTTTAATTTGCGATCATGAACCATTTAAGCTTTAAATAAATGTATGAGAATTGCAGGGGATGGAACGAGAAGTAATTGTCAATGATGAAATGGCCGTTGCGGACATTTTACTGTAACGTAGTGTTTTTATTTGTGTTCTTCCGCTACCATCATGGACATATTCCCACAACTAATTTAACAGCCTTGGCATGCACCAACCGCCATTAACAGGCAGCAGCCAGAGAAAGCATGCGAATAACTCCTTTACTCCTCATTCCCATTATCATGATCGTCAATAACATCGAGGGCATAGCGGGCTACTTAATGACATTCTGCCACTTTATTTCAACCACTATCGACAGTTCAGGCCGGTCGATATGTATCATAAATCCATTAAGCAAGCAAGCTCAGAGAAATAATAAATTAACGCAGCCATATGTCAAACCCAAAGATATTTAGTAACTGATATAAGAAGCAAGCACAGAGAATTAATACATTAACGCAGCCGCATGTCAAACGCAAAGATGTATAACTTTTGTAAAATTATTTGTAGTTCATATTTAGGATGATAGAACGAACCATTCAATGCTGGCTTGAAAGATGGCCATAAATCAAATCATTTCAAATCACGGAAGTTTAAATTCAAAAATCTATTTCAAAATTTAAATTTTATAATCAAATTCTGAAAAAATAAATTTATATTTGAATTATATTTAATAAATAAATTTATATTAATTTATTTAATAAATTATAAATAATAATTAGTATTTAAAATATAAATATTTTGATAGTATTAACTAAATATGAAATAGTTATTAAGATTTAAAATTTCATTATTCCATATAGACCTACTAAAATAAGATAACAGCTTTAAAAATAAAAAAACATTTAAAAAAAGGAATTGTTAAGTGTTAAATACTTTTTCTAATGTTTGGTTTAATATAGTATTTCAATATTGGAAGGATCAACAAAGCATCCATCAATACATTAATAAACATCATTTGATTTGAAATTACTTAACTAAATGGTTAATAGATATATATTATTTTAGTAAAAACACTAGTAAAATTTTACAAAAACTTATTGATTTACAAATTAGAAGAATAATAATCCCAACCACTCCAATAAACAACTTTACAACAGCCATATTTGTTAGACTTATTTTTGCCATCAATTTAAAAAATGTATGTAAATAGAATTTGAAATGTCCATTATGGGAGAGTTGTCTTTCTTCCTAGGTATGCAAATTTCTCAATCTCCGCAAGGAGTATTTATATCCCAATCCAAATGTCTCTAGGAGACTCTGAAAATATTTGGGTAGGATGATTGCAAACTAGTAAGCACACCTATGAATATAGGCTCCAAGTTATGCAAGGAAGATGGAACATCGTTCGTAGATCACGGTGAATAAAGATCAACAATATGAAGCTTATTGTATCTAATGAATTCAAGGCTAGACGTCATGCAAGCAATGCATCTTGTGGAAACATTTCAAGCTTTCCCTCGTGAGGGTCATGTTGTTGTTGTCAAGAGGATTTTCAAATATATTCAAGGAACAAGAGAGTATGGACTATGGTATGCTAAGAGCTAAGAATTCAAGCTTAAGGCCTAGATGGATGCATATTGGGCTAGAACCCTTGATGATAATAAGAGTAATTGTGGTGCAACTTTCTTCTTGGGAAAATGATTAGTGTCATGGGTTAGCAAGAAGCAAGCCTCTATTTGTTTTTTGGCTGTTGAAGCAGAGTATATTGTTGTTGTCGCCTATTCTATGCAAATTCTATGGATGAAGCAAACTTTGAAATCTACATTGAAAGACGAAGCATATTGCTATCAAGTTCCATTTCTTGAGGGAACATGTTGCAACTAATATTTCAAGAATTAAATATGTGACCACTAAAGAGAAATTGGGAGATATATTTAGTAAGGTACTCGAAAGAGAACCATTTTAATATCTCATGAAGAAAATAGGGGTTGTATCTCCTCCCTCCAAATCACTGCATTTTGGTAGGGGTGGAAGCTACTTAGCATGTGCGAGCCATAGAAGTGTAGGCAGGGGGAGCATTCAAGAAGTATTCCTTGCCATTGATGTCAAAGGGCTACAATATTACTGGGGACATGAGAGAAGACCATCCCTATCTTGAGAAGGAGCTTATGGTGTTTCCGTCAATGCCAAAGGGGGATATTGTTGGACAATTAGTGGTGGTTGTGTTAGCATTGGCATTAATGTTGCAAATGATGTCAACGAAACTGCCACGAACACTTGTCATAGTATATGCATGTGGTAAAGGCTCAAGAACTCATGTATGGTAACCACAAGATTTATGTAGAGAATCATCACAGTGGGAGGCTTGTTGGAAAATCCGTAAGATCATGACTACTATGTTGTTTACGAGGAATCCCATGGTTGTTGGAGTGCTTCGTAGAAAATCATTATAGTAGCATGCTTACGGGAAAAGCCATAAAATGCTGACTATTGTGATGGACTAGATGGAGTTCCATGGTAGCTGCATAATTCATGTAGAGAATCATTGTAGTAGCAGCCATAAAATTATGACTATGGTGGTTGGGAGCTCAACATTCCAAGCACAAGAAGAAGAGTCACAGAGAAAAGTGTGGCAGAGAGTTTGCAACCATCTAAGAGGTAGAAAATGGACTTGAATCCTACATCAGAACTTATCTATTGAAAAGTTCTCTCCAAGATCTTTCTAACAGTATACGGAAATCTAAAAACGGACTCCTTGATCAAAAGATATGGTATGTCAAAATTTGAGGACTTGAAGGCTGAAGAAGGATGAAATATCGAAGATAGGAGCCCACAGGGACCTGATATCAGAACCCCAGAGATTAGCACATAGTAACATCAGAACATTAAGACATCGGAGTATTAGATATCAGGATATCAGAGCATGTGCCATATCGGATATCAAAATATCATAACTTCTTAAGAGAGGATCTTTTAGAAGTTACGATATGCAACAGGGTTGAAAGTGTTAAAAACCATTTAGGATTTCCAAGAAAGTTAACAAAGGAATTGTTGCATAATTAAGGATGATTGAAGCTCTTTCTCTCTCCTCAAGATGAACACATGGTGGCATGTAAGTGGGTCTCATAAAGGGAAGTGTATGGTGATGTAAGAATATTAGACGATAGGATATGAGACATAGAAATATCATAACATTTCAATTGAGAGAGTTACGATATTGAGGGGCTCCGATATAGAGCTAAGCCCTAGTCACATATCTTGGTCCAATGAGAGGAAAAACATAGAGCGATCTAATTGAGAAAGGAGCCAAGGATATCATACAAAAAAATAGCATAATATTTCAGCTGAGTAAAGTACAATATTGGGGGCCTTTGATATATTACTAAGTCATAAGTCACATGTCCAGTCTTATGAGCAAACACTTGCTAAAGAATCCGAAGGAAAAGGGGACCCATGATATCAGATAAGTATAGTACTGTAACATTCCGGTAGTGTATGTTACTATATGGTGGGTTCCAATGAAGTAGTACAACGAGTTAAAGGATGCATGGGCCAAAATATGTAGAATTGAATGTAGGATGAAGGGAGATGATCATTGAAATGGGATAAAACTCGAGAATACTTTTTAACAAGGAATCAAGGACATCATTTTTTAGAGATGATTACGTTGATTAAAGAAATCAATCACCTGCTTCATGTGCACAATTGAGAGAAATAAATTAATTCTGAATATCCATCCCTAAGGACTGCCAACCTCTCTTGAGAGATAAGTAAGAATGGACTCTCGAAGGAGTGTGGAGATCATATGAGATTTAATTTATCATCATGGAGATTGATGCAGTTGTTAAATAGAAAGCTCCATGGACCATCTTCGATTCAATACTGTAACAAGAAACTATCGAAAGATGTAACAATGGAAGAAGGACCCATGTCAAAGTACATTTGAGCAATTACAGTACATACAATAGAGATAGCCTTGTGCAGAGTGGCTATGAGAAACAAAACCTTCATTTGAAATTGAACAATTGTGGGTTTTAGGAGATTGAAAGAGATTTGTGGTGTGAGAGGTGTGGAAAGAGATAGTGAGGTCTATGAACCGAGGATAATACTGAGTGAAAAAATAGGAAGTGTAGTGTTGAAGAGCATAGATTAGAGAGCCCTTGAGAGATGAGGTAGAGTGTTGAGGAATTTTCATTTGAGGAGCCAATAAAGAAATTATGCATGAGAACATAGAAGACAAAGTGCAAAATTTGAATCTGTGACCAACCATGTTGGTATTTTACTTGTAATTTGTATGCCTCTATTTTTAGCTTGAATATTGTATGAAATAGTAGAACAGTGGCAAGATCAGGTTGATGTCTGCACTCTAAAGAGCTTGGTTCCTCTTGGAAAGTTGGTGATTTCTAACCAAATATGGTCGGGACCTCCTATGAGTGGGTGCTCACAAAAAAACATATGTAATTAAGTGGGTGCTTAATTTACATTAGGAAAATAAAAATAAAAATTAGTGGTTTCTTCCCTCTAGCTTTCCACGTGAAAAACACTCTGCCAAATGTGTGTGTTTCTCATGTGATTTATGTATGAAGATCTATGTTTGAATTTGTTGGTCACATATTTCGTGAATGAATTATCTCACAAGTAAATGAATATAATAAGGGGCTATAAGCATAATAGAAAAAGAAAAATAATCTCATAATTACTGATTCAACCCCCCTCTCAACAATTCCTTATTTCAATGGGTACAAGATGACTTAGGTGATGAACACCCTATTTACTGCTTGAGTCACTATTTTAACGATACAAAAGCCAAATACTCTCGCCTTGTAAAGTTATCTTTGGAATCTATGAAAGCTATTAAAATATTTTGTCACTATATTCTGCTTCGCCAGACTATTCTGGTTTCTGAATGTAACCCTATGACCTACATCCTATCACATCAATTGTTGGGGGGGGAATACTTGAAGTCGATCATAATTCACCAAGAGTTTAATTTTGATTTCATTAAATCCAATTACTAGAAATATTTATTATTTGCGAAACTGATATGAGATCTACCCTCCTCTCAGTCACAATCACCAACTAACAAGTTTATTCCTGAAGAAACATTGTTTCTCATCAACTCCTTTGACCCCTAGTGTGGAGATATCATCATATATCTCCAGATCCAAACTTTTCATCCAGCCAACAATCGTTCTTATCATTGTCACATTCGATCCCCAGCTCAACACTACATTATAATCCATGATACCCTTTATCACCCTACTGTCAATATCATTTTTTGATGGTGCCTCACTCATGAGGAGGCTTAGAAAGCATTAAATGAATGCCATATTGGAGCATTTGGTTGACATATGTCTCGATATGATTACCACCCAAAAAACATTGTGTTGGTTACTTTCGGATGACTATGCTGAGAGATTGTATCCTAGTAGTACAAAAGTGTCATGCATGGCATACCCATAACTAGAAAGGTCATGCTCCATGCACTCCTTTGCATCCTATTGTCATTGTTGGCCATTTTATAAATGGGGCATTGAATTTATGGCTTGTAACCCTCACCTAGTTATAGGGCATGGCTATATAATCATTGATATATAACATTTTACTAAGTGGCTAGAGGTGATGCCTACATATGGAAATAGTAGAAAAATACTTCATTATTCCTCTTTCAACATGTTATTGCATGATTTAATGTGCCACAAGTTATATTAATAGATCATGGAAATAATTTTCACAATTACATCATGTTTGAAATGACTGCCAAGTTAAGATTACGACATGATAGCTCAAATCCCTACTAACTGCATGCCAAAGATCAAGTAGAATGCAATTATAAGGTTTTAAAAAAAATGCTTCAACACATGGTAGGGATTCCTAAAATAGATTGGAATTCCATCATTTTTCATCTTTGTGGGCATAATTTACATTTTTATGAACTTTGACAATATTTACACCATTCTAGTTGGTGTATGGTCTAGAATTCATTCTTCTAATTGAAGGAGAAAATTCGTCGTTAAAACTTGCAGTCAAACTTCTTGTGAGTACCTCCACTGAACAATAGTGTTTTTTGCACCTAGATTATCTAAATGATTCTTGGCATGATGTTGTGGTGGATAACAAGGCTCACAAAAAATGTATAAAAGCATAATTTGACCAAAATGTGAAAATTTTGTCCTTCTCAAAAGGTCATTTGGTTCTCTTGTATGACCATGAAGACAATAAATTAGGAGATTGGAAACTCAAAACAATTTTTTTAGGTCCATATATAGTTAAACGTGCACTTATGAAAGGGGATTTTGAGGTTCTAGACATTGAAGGAATTCCCTTGACGAAACTCAAAAATGGGTTGTACCTCAAGAAATATTATGCGTAGATTTTGTCTACATAATCACTATGTACATACTATATAGGATAGCTAGCTTGTTTGTAGTGTGTGTTCTTGAGAGTTTCCCATCGCCTCTACATATCTTTGATTACATTTGATTTGTAGATGTTGATATTCTCTCAATCATATGTCGGTTATGTTGATGGCACTAGTCGTAGTACTTGAAACTTTTCCTCTAGAGCATGAGAAATCTATGTTCCAACTAACGAGTTAGTGAGTTTGCAAGGAATATGCATTAGCCACACAAATAATAATATTGTCGAATATAGTGTTGTGATAAAAATGTTGTATGATGCCATTTCACATGCTATTTTCCATTTTATCGCCATAATTTCTCCATAACTCATGGGATTACAATATAAATAATGACCATTGAGTAAGGAGTCCAACTATGTTATGCATGGTGGGTGTGGAGGCCAGTTATCTTCATGATTTTCCAGCGAATTTTTGTTTCATCAACATTGGATCCATGTTCATAATGGGGCAGAAATCTCACCTATATGATTGTTGTCATAGGGTGTGGCAATTTCATGAACCTGCCTCGCCACTTAGTAGGGGTTCGAGGGTAGTGCCCCTGAAGCTAAAACTAAATGAAAGGTTACCTTGTAAAATATTATAATTTTGTAGTCAATTTCATCCGTTCATTAAGTAGATGATTTGAGAGTAGAGGTTATGTTAATTTATCATTTTTAGATGGAAAACCTTTGTTTATATGAAGGAATTGTATAATGACTCTGCATTATTATTTTGAGTGGGAAAGAGAGAGGATATTTTTTTCAAGGAAAAAGGCACAATTTTATTAATGAAAATAAAATTACATGTTGCATTTCCAAGTATATAGCAGCATCTTGTCACAGGCCAATGATAAATCAGAAACAAACAAACAAAAAACAAGGAATGTACATGATAGGAAAAAACTAAGCTTTCCTCCCCTTCGTTTTCTTCACCCTTCGCCATTCCCCTTGAGATGGCGTTCGAGATACGAGTGCAAGCTAACTCCCTACATCCAATACGGCAAGATCCTTTTGTCATTCAGAGATACCGAATGAGTGATTGCACTTGTTCCCACATATGTCCGCTTCTTTAGGTATCATTTCTGATTCCAACATGTGATTCCGAGATTTAGATAGGTCTTGTGGTGATCACCCTTGTGTTTCTGGTTCCATTGATGTCTAGCTATTCCCTTTTGGAGTTGGATCTTCCTTAGCTTCAACCACCTCTTCTTCAGGTTCTGGCGTGGGATATTGCCAACCTTTAGGTTTTTTCCCAAGACTCTTCTTTCTTCGAGTGTCCATTTTAGCTTCTGGACACGAATTGTGTAGGTTCCCTCTTTGCCTACAATTACTACACCTGAATGTTGTGTTCTCATAGTCTAAAATCTGAGTCCAAATCTGCTTGTTTTGTATTAAGAAAATGTTGTCCCGTAGGCCTTTGCCGAGGTCTACTTCTACACATATTTGTGTAAAGGTGTAGAACCTTTCTTCGATTCATTGAGTATGAGTCTTAATGACCTGCCAAATGTTGTTGCCAATGCCTGCAACTAACCCTTAATGAACTGCCCAATGTCGTTGCCAATTCCTGCAAGTACATCATCGCCTCAAAAGTGTAGGGGAAGATTGTGCATCCAAACCCAAGCTCACATGATCGAGACAAACATGGCATTTGCATCAAATTCAGGAAACCAAGGAGTAGTGAAAAGGCCAATCGAACCAGAGAAGCATGGTCCTTCCTAAAGGATTGAGTCTCTCAACTCAGCTGTTGGGAACTTTAGATAAAGAATCCTTTCGAGAAGAGATGTATTTCACATTCTAATGAATGGTTAGTTAAAATCCAGTGGAAACGTTCTACCAGTTTTGGCCAGAAGTAGTTGAAATGACATATAATGGCTTCGGATTCGAAAGATGTGCAATGCTCTTCTCTTCCTAGCATGCCTATGTTTAGTTTTGGGGTGTGGTTCTGTTCTAATACTATGTATGGGCTTGGTGCATTTCCTTCCTATTTGGTTTTTTCTGTGACAAATTTTCCCCTGTGAAGAATGTTTTTTAATGATGTTTCGTGATTTTTTTGCTTATGTTTTGTTCCCATGCCTTTTGCAGTGATGCTTCCCACCTCCCCATTTGCATTTTTGGTGTAAGAGGGTGTCGTTGCTCCTACCCTAAGTCTCAGGTTAAGGATTATAGTGGAATCTAGTCAAATATGGTAGGATATGGTATTCAAGCTTGGGTTCATTATCATGTAATATTCTGCCCTTGAATACTAAATTTTTCATATTCACAGGGTAACCCGTTTTATGTGTGATGTATTGTTTGAGGAACATCACATTGTCTATTGTGTTTACCCTAATAGCCTTGTCCCTACATTAGCAAAGGGCTCCTAGGGAAATTGGGAACATCAGAAAATCCCTGCGACCCAATGAAGTCTAAAAACAAAATATGCAACAAACTAGATTGAAGTGTGAGGGGACGGAATGAACCACAACAAAAAAGAGGCTGCACTCGACGAAATAATCTATAAAATAGGGAAAATGGTCTCGACACTACATATGAGTGGTGGTCTCTGCCACCCAAAGCCATGACCTACAGAGCCATTCCACAGACACCACCGACAAAGCCCTTCCCCACTGCTCGGGGAGAGAGCACAAAACCAGATGTGGCCACACTTGGAGTCAAAAGGAAATAACAGCAAAATCAAAAGGATGGGCAAGGGCCACAGTGCATCAGGAGGCAGAAAGATAGAACTGAGTAAAACCACTTCTAGAAATACCATGGATCTTTGAGGGTAAAGAAATTTTTTGTAACCACCTGAGGCGAGATTCCTGAATCCCTTCACTTTCATTCAAGACTATAGAGGATCCGAAGCTGGTAAACTATCTCAAAATTGTGTCTCCTCATTGAGGAACCCTAATGCTCATGGCTGCCATTTTTCCCTAACTATTCAACTTATAGGAGAGAATATTATGTGAGAACAAAGAGGAAATTAGAATAGATCTACTATAGGTTATATATCTTAATTTTCGTGGATAATATAAAAGGAAGGACAAGTTCTTTCTCCATCGACATAGCCCGAGTTGGGTGAAGCACATATATCTATGTCTCTCTTGTTTTATGCATTTCTATGTTTTTATTTCCACAATATTTTTATGTGTTTCATTGCTCTATTAATTAACTTCTAACAACTAGTATTATAGATGAAGGTGTATTTGGATAATAAGATTGCAAGAGAGAAGGGTTCTTGGTTGAAGTAGGAGAAATGGTGGAATATGATAGGTTTAGGGTCTAGAAATTTAACGACCATAATTATTAGCCGTGGAAGATGCAAATGGAAAATCATATGTATCAGAAATATCTTTACCTATGATTGAATGGAAAATCAAAGAAGTTGATGAGTATGATATATGAAGAATGTGATGTTCTAGACCGAAAGGCATTAGGAACAATACAATTGTGTTTGGCAGGATTGGTGGCATTCAGAATTTCAAAGGAAATGATAAAAAAATGTTTAATAACACCATTGGCCAAAATATATGAAAATTCGTGAGCCTCAAATAAGGTTTTTCTTGTGAAGTGTATATTTAATATGAAGATTTTAGAAGTTGGATCTATTGTTGATCATTTAAATGAATTTAACACATTTACAAGTTAGCTAAGCTCTATAGGTGTAAATTAAAATGATGAATTTAGGGACATATTGTTTCTTTTATCATTGCTAAAATGTTGGAATGAATTAGTCATGACTATTATTATCTTTGCCTCTAGATCTAATACTTTAAAGTTTTATGATGTTGTTGGTGCTATCCTTAGTGAGAAAATGTGATGGAAAATCTCAGGTGAGGCAATAGGTAATTATTTGATTGCAAATACTAGAGGAAGAAAAATAGAGAGAGGAAAGAACCTAGGATATCACATTATGTAATGGAAAGGTAAATCCATGTCTAGATGAGGGATAGTGTGTTGGAAATGAAGAAATAGAGGAGTCCTGAAGAAAGACTGCAAACCTTCGAAAGGGAAAAGAAGGAGATGGAGAACAAGAAAATAACCATGAAGCAAACTTGACAGATGATGTGTTGAAAGATGTTTTTATTCTTTCCTTAGAGAATATTATTGACACCACGATTGTCGATTCAAGGGCCTCATTCCATGCCAGACCTAATAGAAGAAATTTTCATGGCTACGTTCAAAGAGATTTTGGGCAAGTTCATCTTGATGATGATAAACCCTATAAAATATTTGGAATGGGTAAGGTTTTCATAAAGAACACACTAGAAACCAATGGATATTAGAGGTAAGATATTTTGTAGATATAAAGAAAAGTATAATCTTAACACGACAATTGGGAGGTGAAGGTTGTGTAAAATACTTTTACAGGAAAAACTTGAAAGGTCACTAAACGATCCTTCGTAATAAGAAAAGGAAAAAATATTGGTGCATTGTATTTATGCAATGTTATTTCTAATTTTCTTAATGTGTTAACCTCCATAGGAGCAGACATGGCACTCTTGCATCATAGGCTTGGGAACATGAGTGAGAATGGGATGAATATTCTTCACTCAAGAAATTTGTTACAATGTTTGAGGCATGTTGATTTGGATTTCTATGAAAATTGTGTTTACAGAAAACAAGAGAGAGTTAGATTTATTAGAGTTGGGAAGGAAAAGAAGAGAAAAAAATTAGTGTTTCTGCATATATATGTGTGGGGAGCTTCTCATGCATCATCTCTTAGTGGGTCTTGCTATTATGTTACTTTTTTTGATGATGAAACTAGGAAAACATGGGATTTGTTGTATTCAAAACAAATATGATGTATTTGATACTTTCAAGAAATGGAAAGGTTTGGTTAAGAATGACATAGGAAAAAAGTTAAAGTGTCTCTGATCAAACAATGGAGTTGAATACTACAGCAAAGAGTTTGATAAGTACTGTTTAGCATGGAATGCATAGAGATACGGCAGTTCCTGGAGAACCATAGTAAAGTGGTGTATCAAAAAGGATGAATAGGACAATCATAAAGAATGCAAGGTGCATGAGATTGCATGCAGAACATTCCTTGAAATTTTGGCGAAATGTTGTAGATATTGTTGTTTATCTAATTAATAGAGGGCCTTGAAGTTCCCTGGGTGGTGGTATTCCTCAGGAGGCATGGACATGTAAATATATAAACTAATCATTTTTAAATGATTTTTGTTGGGAAGCCTTTTATTATAGAACGAGGAAAAATAAAATAAGTGTACCTTTATTGGATAAGGTGTTAATGATTTTTCGTTTTACTTACATGATTATGAAAATCATAAAATCATTACGAGAAAATATGTCATATGCAATGAAAAGGTCATGCATAATTATCAGGTATAGGAAAATAATTTGGAAAAGAAGAAAAATGAATTCATTTTGGTTGATGAAATCATAAAAAAAGTAAAGGTTCGTGAAAACCATAATGATCAGCATCAACAACAATAACAACAACCACAATAATAAAAGGCATGTCAAACACCTAAAAGTTGTTTTAGAAGATCTACTAGGATAAGTAGACAACCTAAATGATGCTCTCCTTCATTATATTATCTATTGTTGACTAATGATATAGGAGGATCCTAAAAGGCAAAATTTTCAAATCCTAAAATGCCAAATTTTCAAAGCCCTTGGAGCACCATGGAATAATTCTCAAATCAAATAGCTCCTCATTCTGAATCCAATAGTGAAAGCCACAACTCAATACGGGATTGTTTGAAGAAGTTATGGCCTGCTAAAGTTTTTTGGAAACAACTAAAATTTTCATAAGCAGGACCCACACGTGACACTTGGAATGTTGACATCAGAAATATGGATGTTGAAGTCAACAAGGTGATCTGGCCGTATAGATAGACAAGATTTGATTAGGTGAAAACATGTGGCAAGTGAGGTTTGTAGCCCCGCTAGTTGTCTAGTCAGCCGTACAAACCAATGAGAGTGTGCGATGTGGCCCCTAGTCACCATTGTTAGTTCTTGCTAAGGAGGTGATAAATTGCATTGTGTCGACCACCAAGAGTGAGAAATTTTTAGCATGTTTAAAATGTCTAGTGATCCGTAAAAAAATGGAAGGAAATGAGGTTTGAACTATTTTATTTTAAGGTTAAAGAAAGTATGCTCACGAGCCGACAAGTAGTGAAATCATGTTAACAAGTCAATTGAACTGAAAGTGACCAATGATTAACACCATAATAACATAATATATATATATATTATATATTATATATATATATATATAATATATAATATATAATAACATACCACGAGACGGGATTACCGGCTAGACAACCAACATCAATGTAAACCAAACCCATTACCATATTAAACAATAATGACCACTTGTGATAAGGATAGATCAACTCTAGGTCTCTGAAGTGTTATTTTTGGCCGACACCATTGTGCTAAGTGGCAGGTTTGGAGAGCTCCATGTTGGCATTATGATACATGTGTTGTCCTTGATGGCAACTCACTTAGATGACAGATCTTAGTGCAACAAGTCAATACCAAATAATTAATTATCGGACTACAAAGAATGAATAAAGAGAGGTATACACAGGCTCACCTTGACAAAGGAGCATATACATGCGGGTTAACAGATGAAAATGAGCTTATAACATACACATGCACTTTCACAGAAGGAAAAACATGTATATCTTCGAAAACTAAGATTTGGTCCAAGGTATTTGGCCCATGGTATTTTGATCCATGGTATTGTTCCAAGGTATCTATTCCAAGGTATTGACGCTAGGTATTTGGTCCAAGGTATTGGTCGTAGGTTTTTTTGGACCATGGTATTGAGAAAGGCCTAAAACTATAAAAGGAGAGGAAGATCATTAGGCCATGGTGTGCAAGTATTGAATATCTGATGAACTGTGAGATCCAATATGCAGGTTATGGGTTTGTGATGCTTTACTTACTATGAACTAAGGATGCACATATGTGGATGATGATGGAAGATGGATTGGGATCTTAAGGCTTGGAATGTATTATCATTATGTGGTTTGATCACTGATAGATTAGATCTAAATACTGACTCATGTTATTTTCCGCAAATGTTATGATCTAGGTATGACTGAATTCTGAAATAGTTGTGAAGTTTTTAAGTTAGTATTTGCAGATATGTATGAGGGTTCCCTTTGGTAAAAGTGTGTATACATGTTGTTTCATCTCATCATAGTAGGGTATACATTATGGAATAAGATATTTGAATTTACAGTTGGTTTCAATGGTTGTTGCAATGTTTTGAGTTCTGCTCTGTGTTCTGGTGACTATTTTTTGATTACAGAGCTTCAGTGATTCAGTGGTTCGGTGATTTAGAGATTGACGATTGAGTACTAATGATTGGTTAATGAAATGTTTGTACTGTAGTGGTGATTGATTTTGAGCTTCAATGTTGTTGATGGGTCCAGTATGAAAATTGGATACAACGTGGCCTCAGTTTATGGTGTTGTATTCGAGGACTATCCAGTCTAAAAATTTATGAATCATGGTCTCTGGAGGAAGAGAGCAGTTCGTAGCCTTCTGTAGGCTGATGCCTACATACTAGTAAAAATATCGTCCAGTACAAGAGACAGGGGATTGGAGCTCCCTTCCAATAGTAGCTCGAAAACGAGTGAAGGTTGGAGCCTTCTATAGGTTGGTGCCCACGTACTGGTAAACATATTGGCCAATACAAGAGCTAGGGGGTTGGAGCTACCTTCTAGCAGGAGCTGGGAAAATGAGTGAAGGTTGGAGCCTTCAGTAGGGCGGAGCCTACGTACTAGTAAAAAGATCAGCTAGTACAAGAGCTAGGTGGTTGTAGCTCCCTTCCAGTGGAAGCTGTAGAAGGAGAGAAGGTTGTAGCCTTCTGTAGGGGGGTGCCTGCGTACTAGTATGAGTATGCACTAGTACAATATGGGAAATAGGTTTTTCTTGTATTAAAAAGAAGACAACAGCAGGTGCTTTTTTTCCCTCATTGGGTTTCAACCTTAAATCATCGTGTTCATGTGTGTTTCTTATCTGTTAAGTTTTGTTCTATTTTTACTGCACTTGGTTAGTGTTTATATGGATAATGAAGTACCAATGCACTAATTAAAGATGAACATATGATGAATTAACTGAATCATAAGTTTGTTGGATATACCTAGTTGCCTTAAATATAGTCACGTGTACACACAAGTTCCCTGCAGTGATTTAGTGTATATGAATCTGATTATGGAAATGAAAAATTTATTGATTTTCTAATACTAATTCACCCCCCCCTTTTTAGTATTATTTGCAATAATTGGTATTAGAGTAGGTCCTTTGATAGAAGCATGATCGCTTGAAGGCGATCCATAGAAATAATGGGAAAGAAACTAAAGAAGAAAGCACCTCAAAAGAAGAACACAGCTCAAAGGAACAACGACAGCAGGAGAGACAATTGGCCGTTAGATGGAAACAAGGATTCAGATTCCAAATCACCTCAAGATGAACAAGCAAATGAAGCATCAGATAAAATCATAGATCGATAAGATCTATTTAACAAAAGGGAGTGTGCCCTCAAAGAGGTTACCATATTAAAAGATCAGCTAGAGTGTGCCTTCAAAGTACATCAAATGTTGCAGGATGAAGTGATATCATTAGAAATAAGCAGAATGAAGAACTACCTCAAGAAGATAAAGAATAAGAAAATGAGATTCTCAAATTAAGGCAAAAGTGGAAGAAGGAAGAAAGGTTGAACAAATTGTTGACCAGGTAAATCCCCTCTACGGACAGAGGCAATCCCACTAGCCCAACATGGGTCTAGCAACAATCAATCAACGCTAACACGTAGGTTCCTAATTGCAAATCAAAGATCGATGATGAGGGCCTACCTGGATTCCAATTCTAATACTTGTAGAAGAGTCGTCGCTCCCGTTCCTTTGCTCCGGCTGGTCACAATCCCCATGATCCTCGTGAACGAACACAGGCATATGCAAAGAATGACACAAATACAAGCATAAAATCCAATAGATGCAATTATATATCAGTCAGAAATGATATAACTCAATCATCATTATGAAGACAATACGAGTGGAACCATAATGATAGTCGTCTATTAATGAATAAAAAGCAGAGAAAGGTACAACCAAGGTTCTGACATTGAACCTATTCTTTGACTGGGTGAGCAGCTATGTATGCCTTCCAATAGACCTTCTCTCTCTCAGGATTCTGACAACATAACCTCCCTATGCTTCCAAATTCTTACTATCACTCTAGCATTACTCCAACACTCACAAAAAATAGCTTGTCTAATGCATGAGGATAGGCTTTTATAGATTGAGGAGGGAGGAAGATTCAATGTACCAGGATGCCCATTGTGGATTGGCATTATCTCCTAAAAAGCTACTGAGGATAGGTGTCAAGGATAGATGATGACTCTCGACCTCTATCAGATGGATTTTTCCCTCAAAGAACTTCATGATCTGAGAGGAAAAAACATATGGGTGCGCGTTGGCCAAAAATCATTACCAAATTTAGTTGGCGCGAGTGTTGCTCTAGGACAGAGCTCCAATGGGCACGCCCCTTTTAATGATCTCAATGATTGGTGCGGATAAGACACTGTGTACATGCGCCAATGGATAAAGGGCACTTTTCAGGGATAATTTGCAGAAGGTGTCTTCAGGGAACATGAAGTACATACTCAAGGGAACATAATGCA
>APFE031653275.1:713-12352 GCA_000404065.3 Pinus taeda
GTTCCAAGGGCCCAACCCCCAAATGTGCGCCCATACAGATATCCATTCACCCAAAAGAATGAAATAGAAAAAATCATCAAGGAACTTTTGGAAGCAGGTGTCATTCGCCCTAGCATTAGTCCTTATTCATCCCCAGTGGTCATGGTGCTCAAGAAAGATGGGGAGTGGCGGATGTGCCCCGACTTCAAGGCCCTCAATAAGTTGACAGTCAAAGATAAATTTCCCATTCCGGTGGTTGATGATTTGTTGGATGAACTCAATGGGGCTCAATTCTTCACTAAGCTGGATCTTCGCTCAGGCTACCACCAAATTCGCATGAAGGAAGTCGACATCCCCGAGACTGCTTTCAGAACTCATGAAGGCTATTATGAATTCCTGGTCATGCCATTTGGTCTTTGTAATGCCCCCTCTACTTTTCAGAGCCTTATGAACCATATCTTAGGAAATTTGTCCTTGTCTTCTTCGATGACATCTTCATCTATAGTTGCACTTGGGCCGCACATCTTCAGCATGTAGATCTACTCTTGCAACTGCTCCGCACGCATAAATTATTTATCAATATGTCCAAATGCTCGTTTGGCATGGCAGAAGTAGAGTATTGGGGCCACATTGTGAGGCATGAAGGTGTCAAGGTGGACCCCAAAAGGATCCAGGCAATGCAGGAATGGCCCCAACCTAAGACCTTGAAGAGCTTGCGAGGATTTTTGGGTCTCACAGGCTATTATCGTAAATTTGTCCGCAACTATGGTCGCATAGCGAAGCCCCTCACCCAACTCCTAAAGAAAAATTCATTCTTATGGAATGAGGAAGCACAACAGGCCTTTACAGCTCTAAAAAATGCCATGTGTTCCACTCCAGTTTTAGCACTACCTGACTTCACCAAATCTTTTGTCATTGAATGTGATGCTTCAGGTACAGGTATTGGGGCAGTCTTAATGCAGGAAGGGCGACCGTTGGCCTTCACAAGCCAACAACTCAGTGGGAGGAATCTTGGCCAATCTACCTACGAGAAGGAAATGATGGCCATCTTACATGCAATCGAAACTTGGCAACATTATTGGGGCGACGTTTCCAAATCCGCACAGATCATCACAGTCTTAAATATTTTTTGGACCAACGCCTATCCTCCCCACAACAAAATAAATGGCTAGCCAAAATGCTGGGATATGATTATGATATCATTTACAAGAAAGGGAAAGACAATAGTGTAGCAGATGCATTATCTCGCCAATTTGAGGAGGAAAGTACCCTGCTAGCAATTTCCCTCCCCATTCCAAAATGGATTGAAGAAGCTCGCAGGGAATGGTTTTCACACCCCGAGCTCTCCCAACTCATTTCTCAATTGCAGGTAGATCCAAATTCCACCAAGGGCTACTCGTGGCAGGATGATATTCTTCGGTACAAGGACAGAGTCGTAATATCACCAACATCCACCCTCAAAAGTCGCATTTTGGCAGAATTGCACTCATCTCCCATTGCAGGAGATTCGGGCTTTTAGAAGACGTATGCTCGCACCAGAAGATCATTTTTTTGGACAGGCATGAAAAAGGACATCCTTACCTTCGTAGCAGAATGCGATGTCTGTCAACACCACAAAGGGGAAACCGTCAGCACACCAGGCACATTATAACCATTGCCCATTCCGGCATCAATTTGGACGAAGGTTTCTATGGATTTCATTACAGGTCTTCCAAAGTCAGGGAACAAGTCAGTCATCATGGTGGTTGTGGACCGATTGTCGAAGTATGCTCATTTCTGCCCTCTCCCCCACCCGTTTACACCCACCTTGGTTGCTCAAACTTTCATGGATCAGATCTTCAAATTGCATGGCATGCCCATTTCTATTGTGTCCGACCGCGACCCGATCTTCACCAGCAATTTTTGGCAGGAACTCTTCAGAATACAAGTCACTCAACTAAAACTCAGCACTTCCTACCATCCACAAATAGATGGTCAAACTGAAGCAGTCAACAAATGTCTAGAAACCTACCTTAGGTGTTTTACTTCAGAAAACACCTTTGGGTACAGTGGCTACCTCTGGCTGAATGGTGGTATAACACTAACTATCATGCCACCACCAAAATGACTCCCTATGAAGCAGTATATGGTCAACTTCCACCTTCACCTACTTCGTATCTCAAGGGATGATCCAAAGTACAAGCAATGGATCAACTCCTACAACACCGCGCAACCATGCTCGCCCATCTTCGAGAGAATCTTCATCAAGCTCAGAATCGCATGAAGCAACAGGTAGACCAGCATCGCTCAGAACGCCAATTTCAAGAAGGAGATCAGGTCTTTTTACGGCTCCAACCATATAAGCTAACATCACTCAAAGACAAGGGGTGTCAGAAACTCTCTCCCAAATCCTACGAACCATATCAAGTACTTCAGCGCATTGGAGAAGTGGCCTACAAGTTGGCCTTGCCACCTACTGCAAAAATCCATCCAGTTTTCCATGTCTCATGCCTCAAGAAAGTGATTGGGAACAATTACAGAATTCAGACCAGTCTACCTGAATTGGACGAAGAAGGGTCCATCTGGCTTCAACCAGAATAGGTCCTAGACACACGAGTCAAGCAACTGCGCGGCCGCATGATTAAGGAAGTCCTCGTCAAATGGAAAGACACCTCTCCGGAAGATGAAACTTGGGAGCCAGCCACTATTCTGCAGCAGTTTCCGCAGCTTCAGCCTTGAGGGCAAGGCTAGTCTTAAGGGGGAGGGCATGTTAGGGTCCCACCATAACCCCCTTATTTATGTAATGGGATCACGTCATAGTCAAGAGTCAATAAAGCCCATATTAATAATTGTAAGTGTTTAATCTGCAATTAATAACGGAACCACAGTTAGTTGCAAATGGGCCGTAGTATTAGATAGATGGTATTATTAATACCACGGTGTTGGCCCGTGGTATTGCATGTATGAGTCATATATAAAGGATAGAGACTCCCTGCTAGGAGCATCGTGTCTTATTTTATAATCGAGCTCTGCTCTATTGGAGGTTGCCCCCTCGAAGAGGCAAGTGAACATTACTCTCTGAATAATAAAATCATTACTATTCTGTGTTATGGGTATCTTTTCTTCGCATATTCTGTATTTGGGTATCGTTTGCAGGTTAAGAGCATAACACCATAGCTCTTACAATGGCAGATAAGTAGGGCTGGAAAGAGGTTAGTTACACTGTTAAAGAAGGGTATTCACACTTGCTCTTAAACACCCAGTTACCACCTAAAACCTCCATTTGGGGAAAAACCTGGAAAACAATTGCCATCCCAAAAGTCAGTTTTTTTTTTTTTTTTTAGTTGCTATTGCCTAAAAAATTCTTACAGTTGAAAATATTCAGAAGCGAGGCCAGATCGACCCCTTAAGATGCTTGCTATGTGAATATGCGGAGGAATCGATTCCTCACCTCTTTCTCCATTGTCAGGTGGCTAAGGTAGTTTAGTCAGTGGTCCTCGACTCTCTATTCTACAGAACTGCTTGGCTCCCTTCAGGCCAAAAGCAAATTCAAAGAAATATGGTCTGCTCTTCCTAAGTATGTCTATTGGAAAATTTGGCTATAAAGGAACAAGGCTATATTCAAAAAGTCTCAGACACCTGCTGGGGTAATGGCCATGATAGCCCTTTCAAAATGTATGTAACTGCATAGACTAGAAATAGACCCTTCCTTGATGAGCTTGAATCCACTTGGTTGGCTCCATGGGTTGGATCCCCGACCTCACAACTCTTGGGTTGATGTGTTCCCTCTCGAGCCTAGTGGATTTTGAGGTTGTTTTTGGGAGGTCTAGTGGAATGGATTAGATCCTTGATTCAATGGACCCTTCAATTCGATGGCACGTCAAAAGGTAATCCCGGGGTGGTAGGAGGGGGAGGGATTTTCATTAATCCCGAAGGAATCATAGAAGATATATATTCTCGGGGGCTTGGAAGGAAGACAAACAACCAAGCATAAGCTTATGGCTTGTTTCTAGGTCTAACATTGGCTCAAAAGAAGGGCATTAAAAAAATACAGGTCTTAGGGGACTCCACATTGATCATTATGCATATGAACTATACTTCATCAACAAAAAACATTATCCTAAATCAAATTATCCAGAGATCCCCTCCTTCGATTTAGTGTCCTTTTTTCATATTCTTAGAGGGAATAATCAAGAATTCAATAAACAGGCAAACCAAGCCTTCCAGTTGGGTGAAGAAAGAAGTATTGTGAACGAGGTTGAGGGAATGATTTGCATCCCCTAATTGCATTCAGGAGCTTCAAGTTCTGGGTTGAGGAAGACATTCTTAGTCTAGATAAGAAGTTAGCAAATATTAGCAATTGGAACTATGCAATATGGTTTATGAAGTTATCCTATTGGTTCCTCCCCCCTTTTCCCTCCCTCTATTTTTGACCCCCCTTCCCCTCCCTCCACTTTTCCTTTTTCCTATTTAACCCTCCCATCCCTATCCCCTGCCATTCGCCCCCTTCTCACCTTGCTACTCCCTTTTTCCCTCATTTCTGTCATGTTCCCCTCTCTCGACTCCTTCATTCCCCTTCACCTTAGCCCCTGTCATATCACACCTTGCAGGACCTAGCCTATCCTTGGGCCTCGTGGCATGGGCTTTCTCTGCTTGTGATTGCGATGTGTCTGTGTTCATCGCCCTAGTACAACACTTGTGTCTGGTAGAATTCAAAGCATGAGTATCCAACTCCCATGCCTTGTATCATGGTGCAAAGGCCTACACACCATCTCGGGTGATTGTAAGTTAATGGGGAATTTAGAGCATCAATTAATTCCCGTGCTCAGAAACACTCTGGTTGCTTGTGGGAGGAAGTTTTGGATGAGAATGACGAATTAGGAGCAGAGCTGGGAAATAATGACGAACTATTGGGAATTTATGGAAGTTCATCGAGATTACAGCTCCGTCAGTACCTCTCCACTGTATTGCATCATCACATAGTCTTGCATTTGCTATTTTAAAGAATAACGATATGTTCAATTTTATGGTTTAAGGTTATTTTCTACTCATGTGGCCTCTACGAAGGCCATGCGACTGAAGTTGAGGTCTTTAAGGGTTAGCTGTTGGGTCTTGGTTGTATTGCAGGATCTTAAGGCGATTTTTGGTGTGCCTGAGTATTCAAGTGTTAACCTTCAGGGGGTTGCCTATCTGAGTGAGGCTTATTAGGTGAGGGATGCTGGGTTGAGTGCTGTTAGTTTGCTTGAATGGGAGGGGGTTTTGGAACAGTACCTTGGGGACAATTCGAGTGTTGAAATCTAGAGGGTTGCCTGTCTGAGTGCGACTGCTAGTGTGAAGGCTGCAGGTGTAAGTGCTGAAACTCTGCTTGACTGGGAGGGGGTTTTGGAACAGAACCTCGGGGACTCTTTAGATTTGGAGGACGGTGGGTTCTTAGAGCGGTGGGTAACGAGTATCCTGGAGTCAGGAGGGCGTGATAGTGGGGTTGGTGGCATTATGGAGAAGCTAGTCAGAGGTAGTTTGAAGATGGATATGTGTGTGCACAACATTGAGGATAACTCCCTGTCGGGCTCATGGGACTGCCGTAGGTTGAGGACAGGGGGGCTGCGAGTGGGAAACTCTCTAGATGGAGGTAGAAATAGGTAGACTTGCAAAAAATGTGTTCAAGATCATTTGGAGATACATGAAGGGTTGGTTATGCTGCAACATTGCATCCATCAACAAGAACTGGAGAATCTGGTCTTGCAAGAGTGACAATTGGAGAGAAAGGAACAAATTCGCTAATTGGAAGATGAGGTGGATGTGCTGCAACATCAAATTGAGCAGTTGAAGCTCAAGGTGGATGAGAGCAACAAGAGTAACGAAGAAGACTCCACCAAGCTGGATCTGAACAGGAGCAATGAAGAAGTTTCCATTGGCCTGGATTTGAAAAGTCCAATGCCAATGGATGTTTAATTTGTACTCCCTCTCATTTTACTTACTATTTTTGAATGCAACACTTCAAATGTAAATATTTACTGTTCCAATTTTGTCAAATATATAGTTATAGGATCTCTGGAATGAGAAAACCACAGTGAAAACTCATATAGAAGGAATGCGAAACAAATGTTGTATCAATAACCCTTAGTAGGCTTGAAAATACCTTGTAAAATCTCGATTTTGCATTTATATATATTATATATATATATATAGTATATATATATATATATATTATATATATAATATATATATATAATCTACTCATTATGGTTTAATAAAAATCTCGTTCTAAGGTATTGAAGGGGAAGTAAATATACACTTCTAAGTATATTTACTTCAATGTAAAATATAAAATTTAGTTAACTACTTAAAAAGACAACGAGTAAAATAACCCCTTGGACTATATTGATTTCTAACATGTTCATATAATTTGATGGATTTTTTTTTGGGGTGGGATTAAATTAACCAAACACCTTGAAATGTTGATAATACTTAGTGAAATAGCCTTTTCGATTATGATTAAATGATATTTATTTCAAGTATATTTGTGTTGAGAGACACTTTTTAGTTCAATATCGAAGAGATGTTGAAAGGTCAGGTAATGCTATGTTATGTTATGCTAAACATTTTGGATTGGTCAAACTACATAAAAACTAGCCAAGCTTCATCTTAAGTTGAGATCTAAGTGTTGAGAGAGATCAAGTCTTGAGTCAAGATGGATCTAAGTTGATACTATTGCATTCCATAATGGATTTCCTCGAACCTTTAAATCGATTTCATCATAACAAATACCATAGTTAAAACCATGGGTTGTCAAACCCTGTAGTTAACTCTAAATCTATTAAGTGCGTTAAGATGGATCTAAGTTGATACTATTGCATTGCATAATGGATTTCCAAAAACCTTTAAATAGATTTCATCATAACAAATACTATAGTTAAAACCAATGGGTTGTCAAACATTATAGTTAACTCTGAATCTATTAAGTGAGAGGGTTCAAATCTCTCAAGGTGCAAACCTTTTCTCAAGTTATACATTCAAAAATAAGTTTGTACCTTAAAGAGATTTGATCTCTCTCACACTTGATAAATCGAGAATTAAAATGGATCTAAATTGGTCCTTTATTTAACTCAATTTAAAAAAAAATAAAAAACAACACAAAACAATAATGAAATTAACACACTTAATGAAAAACAAAATAAAGCAAAAATCACACCCTTTTTTTTTTAGGTCAAAGTCAAATAAAATAAAAGAAAAATAACACTATGTTAAAATAAAAATTTTGTTGGGTAGTTAAGGTAAATTTGAAATAAAAATAACCCTATGTTAAAATAAAATTTTTACATTATTATTTTTAATTAATTTTGTTAGATAGTTAACGTAAACTGGACTTGGTCAAGTTACCAAGGATTTTTGAGCTACAAATTTATGAGGACCCATGATATTTATGTGGAATATAACCTAAGAGAGTTTATTCGGCATAAATCACAAGAAATTTCATTTGTCAACCCGTTTCGAACAAACAAGTGTGGTTCATCGTCAGGACAAGTTGAATGATCAGATCACGCTTCGAACCAACAAGTGTGGTTCATCGTCAGGACAAGTTGAATGCTTAGTATGATTAAGTAGATAGAGCAGAAACTCCAACGACTGTATTCCAAGACCAGGTAACGACTATATTCGAACCAACAAGTGTGGTTCATCGTCAGGACAAGTTGAATGCTTAGTATGATTAAGTAGATAGAGCAGAAACTCCAACAGCTGTATTCCAAGACCAGGTAACGACTATATTGATAATGGCTCGATTTGACTGGATTAGGGGAATAACCGGTGTTTAATTACAAAAATTGATTTAGGTTCATTGAAATCTTAAAAGTGAACGGACCCTTTTTAACCACTTATATCTATTAAAATAAATTAATTTACATTAATAATTGGTTATCAAAGAATTTGTATCTAAAAAGTTAGAGTAATTAATAGTTAAATATAAACATTATTCAATATATAAAAATACATAAATATCAGGATATATATAAGTCAAAGGGGCTAATTCTATATACCAATAAATAATAAATTAAATCATAATATAGTTTAATAGGAGATTATCGAGTAAAAAAATAAAATAAATAATAATAAACATAAATAATAATAATATAAAAAAAAATGAAAAAAGATGAAAAAAATATAAAAATTATATATAAAAATATAAAATATAAAAATAAAAATAAAAATAAATAAATAAATAGAAAGTCAACCAAGTTATTAAATCTAAATAATGGAGTAGTTAGTTATAAAAGTTATAAAAATTGGGGTAGCAAGTTGTAATATTATTTACATTTATAATATTACTAATAAAATAATTAAAAAATAAATTAATTTTAATTCAAAGGTTAGTTCAATATATAAAAACTAGAGTAATTTAAGGTTAAAAAAAAAAATAAATAAATAAAAATTAAAAATATATATATAATATATATATATATATATATATATATATATAATTTTTTTTTTTAATATTTAAAATTAAAGGTCAAAAAATTCATGTCCACATGGGTAGCTCAAGCGGCAATGGCCGTGGAAATGAAGTCTCACCGACCGGAATCTTGGGTTCAAATCTTGGGCTACCCTTCCCCCATTGAGGGTACTTAATGGACATGTTAATCGGAGAGTCCCGCCCCAGCGTACAAAAAAAAAAAAATTAAAGGTCAAAAAATCAAATTAATTTCAAGCTTATTTTAATAATAATAATAATAATAATAATAATAAAAGGCTGCTACAAACCTTCCGACTAAAAGAACCTCAAGGAAGGAAGGCCCCAAGAAATAAGAAAACCAAGGGAAAAATCTTAAAAGACCACAGGAAAAACAAAACAAAGGGAAGGGGAGGCACGAAGACCACGACTAGGAGGAGAGGGCTGGGACCCAGTAGCTACTGATCTTCCAATCATCCTCCCTATTGAGATTGTTTGGCCTTTTTTCAATCTCAAGCGCTTCCCTAAATTTCCGGTAATGGAAATGGGAAACTCTAGTAATCACACTAACCTCCTCAATGCAGGCATGATGATTGGTTTTCTCCTACAAACCTGCTACAAACCTTCCGACTAAAAGAACCTCAAGGAAGGAAGGCCCCAAGAAATAAGAAAACCAAGGGAAAAATCTTAAAAGACCACAGGAAAAACAAAACAAAGGGAAGGGGAGGCACGAAGACCACGACTAGGAGGAGAGGGCTGGGACCCAGTAGCTACTGATCTTCCAATCATCCTCCCTATTGAGATTGTTTGGCCTTTTTTCAATCTCAAGCGCTTCCCTAAATTTCCGGTAATGGAAATGGGAAACTCTAGCAATCACACTAACCTCCTCAATGCAGGCATGATGATTGGTTTTCTCCACATGCTCTGCTAAAGCAAAAGACTTGGCTCTTCTATGCTTAAGGTCAGCTGCGTGCTCACTAATCCTTTGATTAATGGAGCGACCAGTCTCACCAATATAGAGAGTCCTACATGAACAAGGAATAATATAAACCCCTTTCATGTCCTTGGGGTCAATAAGATCCTTGATAGATCTGAGAAACTTACGAATGGTATTGAGACTGGTCGCTCCATTAATTAAAGGAGTCTCACCAATATAGGGAGTCCCACATGAACAAGGAATAATATAAACCCCTTTCATGTCCTTAGGGTCGATAAGATCCTTGATAGATCTGAGAAACTTACGAATGGTATTGAGACTAGTCGCTCCATTAATCAAAGGATTAGTGAGCATGCCGCTGACCTTAAGCATAGAAGAGCCAAGTCTTCTGCTTTAGCAGAGCATGTGGAGAAAACTAATCATCATGTCTGCATTGAGGAGGCTAGTGTGATTGCTAGAATTTCTCATTTCCATCACCGAAAATTTAGGGAAGTGCTTGAGATTGAAAAAAGGCCATACAATCTCAATAAGGAGGATGGTTGGAAGATTAGTAGCTGCGGGTCCCAGCCCTCTCCTCCTAGTCGTGGTCTTCCTGCCTCCCCTTCCCTTTGTTTGGTTTTTCCTGTGGTCTTTTAATATTTTTTCCCTTAGTTTTCTTGTTTCTTGGGGCCTTCCTTCCTTGAGGTTCTTTTAGTCGGAAGGTTTGTAGTAGCATTTTTTTAATTATTATTATTTTTTATTTTCTATTATTTTTTTGTGTGTAATTTATGCTACTTCTAATATTATACAAAAAAGGAGTACAAAAAGTTTACATCCGCCATGCTGAGATGGCTACAGCTGAATAGTAGTGCATACTATGACTGAAATCGAACTTGAGAGACTGAAGGACTATGAGACTGTCCACTGACCCCAAACCAGAACCCATGTAAAACTAGACACATGCCAAAAACTCCCAATCCCTGCCGAGGCGAGGGAAGAACTTACAAACATTGAAGTACCAACATACATAACTACAGACATAACATACAAACATACTTCGACGTGAATTGACTGACTCATAACCACCATTGCGCACTGTGACCACCGTGCCGACATTCTGAGACTGTAAGAGCGGTCTCCAAAACAACCAAGCAACAAGCTTAAGCATCCACGGAGGTGGATGGTTGCTCCTCCACCACTGGACATCCATACTGATCGGATGCACTCGAATCTGTATATGGGGCATCGTTCTTTGCAGGCTCGCTTGTTCCCGCCACCGCACCCGAGGCTTCCGCAGGCTGCAGTTGCGGACACTGAACAGGCGAGGGTGGCTGTGGCTCCGCTGGGACCTCTGGCGTGGCTGCGTGTTCACATTTTTCGATCCGAACTGAAACATAGTAAATGGCATTGTCCAAGGCGCATGGAAACCGGAAGCGGGTGGAGGGGTGAGAACCGAGCGAACAAGCCGCTGCCCTTCCCCGTCCTCTTCCTCTGCCGCGTCCCCGTCTAGCTCCAGGGGAACTAATTTCTTCAGAGGGGGAGTCAAATGAGGCTGAGGATTGTGGCGAGGAAGCTCGACCTCTTGCACCTCCCCTTGAACCACCCCGCCGACTGATGAGGCGTTGTTGTTCACGCGGCATCCTGAAACAAAACTGCACACAATGCTGCCCAGAGACCGAGTTTGCCCTTCGCCACAAAGTGCCTTGGACCAATGCAGAAGCTTACAAGGAAGATAATAAACCGTTGAAATAACACAAGTGAGTGGGACAAGACTTACCACCCTGAACTGAAGCCGAGGATCTTCCAGAGCAGCGAAGGGCGAATTGCTCACAGGGACCCAAATAAACTGAAGTCGAGTATCTCCCAGAGTACCGAAGGGCGAATTGCACACAGAGACCCAAACAAACTGAAGCGGGCAGACGAGAAAGCCCGGGCGTCCCAAGGTAAAGACCAAGGCCTTATGTACAGAGGGCCGAGGTCTAAATCTTGGCAAACGCAACCACGGCTCAATCATCCATGACCAGAGCAAACAACACACAGACCACAGAGACTTAACATCCCAAGAAACAACATTCTAGACGCTAACCATTCCAACGCACTCCAACTGCACACATTGCACCTGCGGGCCGAGGTAGTCGACTGTTATAGCGCTGTGAACAACCGATCTCCCATGCGAATTAATGGCCGCATTGATCATGGCCGGACAGAGGAGGCAGGTTCGAGAATCGTCTGGCCATCTGGCGGATTTGGGCGGCCACTTGCCCAGTAATGAGGCCGCCCCCGCATTTAATTGCACATTAATCACCTGCAGCCGGGGTT